>JAPYZA010004513.1:0-24103 GCA_030522685.1 Eupelmus azureus | reverse complement strand
CTCTCTCTCTCTCTTTCTCTCCCTCCAGCTCCGACGGTAATATCCCCGACACTTTACCGTACGAGGCTCTCTCGCTCTCGCCCGGCGCATATTCCGAATTAATACCAAAGACACTTTACTGCCGTAAATACGGAATATCGCCGTCGTGGAATTAATTACGCGCCAACTCGTCGTCGCTCTGGCGGCGCCCGCGCGCGTTTCCCTATCAAAACAGGAAGCGCAAGCCGCGCCACGTGCAAATTGAATGCTTCCACGTCTGCGTGCCGCACGCCTAGCTTTGCCAACCTGTATACGTGTGTATCTGTGTGCCTGTGTATGTGTGTATGCATGTGCGTCTAGCCGAAGACGAAAGGGAGAGAGAGAGAGAGAGAGAGAGAGAGAGAGCGACGACTGCGAGTAACGATCGTTGTCATTAGTTTATGAGCCGAACTTGGCTCTGTATGTGTGTGCCAGAGCGTGCGTGGCTATTATTGTGCGCGAGGCGCGTGTATATGCAGCCGAGTAATAAATCTTTTGGCCGAATTGACAGACGTCGCGCTCCAGCGGGGGAAACAATGCGCCGCGGCCGAATTGCAATCACGCCGCGATAAGGCAGACAGATAGCGAGGCTTCATGCGGCGCGCGCTTCGAGATTTTCGGATGCTAGAGTCGTGCGATAAAGTTTTCGGGCCCGATGAGTGGAGAAGCAATTATAGTCACTAATGAATCAGCTTCGGGAAAATTTTCATCCCCGGCTGATTATTACAACTGTTTGAGCAGCCTTTTGCAGAAGCGGTTATCTTAATTTTACTTTTACTGCGCTATTCGGGATAATTGAACGAGCGCTAAATGTAACGGCGATAATGTTGAAGCAATTGGAGCAGATAATGTTAGTATTTTTAATTCAACTGAAGCGCGCTTCGGCATGAATTGCCGTAAAAACAAACAGCATTATTCCGTCGTAAAGCTCGGCGTTACCATCTTTATTAAACCCGTGGCGCGTCATTGCGCCCCAATTAAAAACAAATTACGGCCAATCTAGCGCTCCAAAACAAAGTTCCACGGCCGAGCAAAAAGCGCGCGCCCCTCGCGGCGCGAACTCGAATTTCAAGAAGCGATTTTCCAAAATCCACTCTGAATTAAACAGTCTGAAATTCCCTTTACATAAACCATCCGCACACTCGCGCAATTGACGACATTAACCATGGCGGATTAACATTTCACGCGCGTGATGTGCGCGCGAGGCCATATCAAGTTTTTGTTATTAGCTCGAGCGCGTCGGCTGCGCTTTATTGTGGTTTCGCAATTACTCTTGAAACTAAAAGTCCCGTCCCTCCGCGCCGGACGCTATAACGCGCAATGCCGGCAATTGAGGATCGCACTTGCCCGGCTGCTTTCTCTTTCTCTTTGCCCGGCAGGAGTGAGAGAGAGAGAGAGAGAGAGAGAGCGAGAGAAATAGGCGCCGATCGAAAATGGCCATCGTAGCATAGTTTTGAGGTCGACAGCCACGGCTGCGGTCATATTTGTGCAGCCAGTTATGCTTTCGTGCGGTTTAGCCTGGCACTCTGCTGTCGTTTGTTTTTTCCGCCCTAAGTTTCGCCCGTCCGAACAGATCAACGGGAGAGAGAGAGGCAAAGATTAAACTTTGGCCGCCCGGTAGATAATAAAGAACAGCTGCTCTCTATCGAAGCATCCGCGGATTCAGCTACTCTAGATCGCCTCTCTCATGACAGATATTTTATAGCAGCAGGCGATATCCTTTCTCTCTCCCTCTTCGCGTGTCTCGCTCTGCGAGAATATCGTGCCGAGAACGGAATCCCCGGAGGAGAGAACCAACTCGGCGGCGAAAAATCGAGGAAGAGAAAGAGGCGAAATCGCGGCGGGCGAGTATAAGTGAAAAAAAATAGGAGAGCTCGGGGATAGTCTTAATATGATCCTCGGAGCCAGATCCCTCGCGAGAGCTGCTGCCGGCGTCGTTTTAAGCTCGATTTCGGTCGATCTGGGATTTTCCAGGGGCGCGGGTTTTAGCGGCCCGGCGACGCAGCCTGAATCCGAATTGTTTGGGATGGACGGCCGCGCGAATATATGAAAGCCCGGATTGCGCTCGAATTTTGATAGCTGCGGTATTTGCTGCTAGGCGCTATGTCGGCTGCTTTTTTCCTTCCAAGCTTGTACGTGGGAGGAAACGTTATAGAGTGCCGTGGCAAGCCTGAAAATTTGGGCCGCGCGCGTCGCTTGGTATTCCTAGCGCAGAAAATAAAGATTGAAATAATAATAAAATCAAAGTCAATAGAAAAATATTTCTCCGCTATATATTCCGTTATACAAAACGTCCACGGGAACCCTGCCACTACAGTTCCGAGAATAAATCCAGCCGTTAATACAGAGCTCGTCGATAGCGGATGCTGCAGGCGCATAACCTACGACAGCGCAAAATAGCCTCCCGATACGTCGGACGTAAGGCAGCTTGTCTCATTGCGCCGCGCGCGACTGTCCGGTCCCCCATTCTCATGCGCACGTACAAGTCGAAATCCAGGTGGCAGATTGTCTAAATTCAGCCTCTCCAAGCTCGTAGGTAGAGCGCGCGCCGGCCTTAGCCTCCGTCTCAGGGAAGGAGATTTGCGCGCGGGGTCATCGGCCTCGGGGCCGCGCGACTTACCATATCGATCAGAGCCGGCGCGCGCGCTCTAATAATGCACGCGAACCTTTGACACATCGGAGCCCATCGATATTTCGCAGCCGGGCCGCGCAAAGATTATTCCAGTAGGGTTTATCTCGCTCGGGATAGCGGCTGAAGGAGGCGAGAGTGTGACGCGCGTTTTATGACGGAGGCACGCCGGGCGCGCGATGTATAAACACATAGAGTTTGTTGCAGAGCGCGCGCCTGCAAATCCAGCCCCATAATCCCCGGCAATTATTCATATTTTACGGCGCTGTATAATTGAGGGCGTAAAATGTCCATTAGTTACCCCCCTCACAGGCCTGCTGGTGCAGCCTTCCGCTTCTTTCGCTGCCTCCCGTTCTAGCGCCTCGCTCTCGGCGGATTGATTCGGATATATCCTTTGGCTGGAAAAAAGAAAGGATCTAGTGCGCTCTCGACCTTCGGCGAAATTTTACGCGCTCGGCGCGAAATTTTCCAGCCGAGGGGGAGAGAGAGAGAGAGGGAGAGATCAGTGGGTTCGCGCGCACCTCGGGATTTGAGGCATTGTGAGCGGGCGGGTTCTTTTTTTCGGCGAGCCAGGCCACGAGCCAAATTGCTTTTGCCTGTGTAATCGTAATAATTTTACAGTAACTTTTTTGGTGACAGTACCGTGAGTTTGATGGTTTGTTCGAATTTTATTGTTTAGAATTATTGGTAGCTTGGTAGTTATTGTGAGTATTGTTAATTAAACAAATTTTGTAGTGTTTACTTTGCTCGTGAATTTTTTAGTTGTGGTAAGGTTGCATAATGTTTAATTTTCGATTAGCTAAGTTATCGGGGAAATTTAGTTTATATGGTTAATTGAGTTCTATCATACAGATCTATTCAAATCTTTTTAGGCTTTTTATCTCAGTTTTTAGCATCTTTATCGATATTTTTGAATTTTAAAAATATGAATTTATGATATCAAATATTTAAATGTATGAAAAAAAAAATCCAGTTTACGGTCATAATAAAAAAAACTGTGGATATGAAGACTGGTTATTCAATATATATATCCTCATATTTTATAATGATTGAAAGTCCGAACTCCATTTTTAATACGATTTCGATCAAAGTATAGGCTTTTGGGCTTTAATTTCAAAGCTACTAAATTTTACAACAGATCACTCTTATCAGTTTTTACCGAATTACAAAAAATTATCGCTAATAATAAATGTAAAGTACCAAAAAAAGTTCTATAATAATCATAACAATTTTAATGGAACTGTGACTGTAAGGCTGAAATGCTGTCGCTTAAAATATCATATGATTTAACGTTCAAACTGAAAATTTAATTAATTGCGTGTCACTGGAAAGTGCATCGTGATAAAAATTAAATTTACAATGTAAATACATTTTTAATCAGAGGTACAGTTAAATTTTTCCTCATTCAATTAAAGTCTGAATTTTTTTTATAGACTGACCGTCAAACGTTTATGTGAAAATTGTAAATATTATTGTTAAATGAAATATAGAGAAACACAGAATTTAATTTTTAATTCAAAATAATCCGTAAAGTAGAATAAGTTGAATATTATGAGATTACAATAGATTATGTGACCAGAATAACCCACTCAAAACCTCATAAAAATCCAATTCCCAAAAGTACGCTCTCAATATAAAAGAAAATACTACGTATTTGCAAACTAATAGATTACTTTAGGTGGCAATCTTAAACGCCGCAAAACTTTTCCGATACTCGAACAATGAAACGAATCTTAAAAGCTTTTTCCAAAGTTTGATCCGTATTTATGAAAGTCTTCCAGCTGAACAAAAGTCCCGAAATTTCTTGAATATCACTCATAACTCCGATACGAGGCAAATAGACTTTAGACACAGAAGGAAGAGGTTTAGAAGGTTGCTTGGCTGCCTGAGAGGCCTGGGCTCCGCTCTCTTTCTCATCTCCGGAGAAGCACTCGGTATACAGTATCTCTCGGGCAGCCGAGGCAAAATCGGAAAGTAGATTTCGAGGTAACTCAAACAAGTCTCCGAGGCGATCCGGGGGAACTGCAGCGCCCCGGCTCATTTCTAAAGGTCGCCGGGAGAGATAGGCGCTCGTGGAGTCGGCTAAAAATGTCGCTTGCTGAAGCTCCTGAAATTTTCAAGTATCCAATATTAGCGCGATATTCCTGCAATATTTCTTCGCGAATCGCGCGATCCAAATAACGAATCACGCCAGCGCGCGCCAGTTCAAATTAGTTTGAGCTTTCGAACCAGATCCGGAGCGATAAGAAGCGCCGAGCAGAAGACCCGGGGAGGTATCTTGCTCGGCGCTCCCCACCTACCTCTCCTGCGATTTTCCGAAATGGCTTTCGCATATCGTGAAGCCCAGGGTAGAAGACCCTATTTCTCGAGTCGGCGCGATTTCACGCTCCTCTGGAATCCCTCCTATCTCTCGAGGAGTGTACGTGTGCGAGCGCCTGGGCGTATCCTTCCTCTAACGAGGGGAAAATTCGCGAGCGATTGCCATCTGTTTAATTAATAAATTCGCGACGGAGGGAAACTGCGGGACTGATAAGACGAGAGCTTCGCCGGCGGAAGATGGAAGATCGAACGGATGGATAGTCGGCGGTTCTTTATCTTCGTCTATCTCTCTCTCGCGGAGGCTCGAACTCCCGGCGGATTTGGGCTGGCAAGTTTCGTACGGCGGGCGCGTTTTCCTGACGCCCGAGCTTGCGCGCAAGCTTCTGCCGCGGGCGGCCTCAATTAGCGGCTGACGATGAAAAATGAGATTCGAGAGAGGGAGGGAGAGAAGCAGGTATGTGTGTATATATAAGGCGCGTACACAGCAACGCGCGCTGACGTTTACTCTGCCCAGGCTCCCGAGATTCGCCCGGCCTGTTTCTCCATACCGCGAGAGGCGGCGTCGTTCTGGTTTTTTCTTTTGGCGGGAGCGAGCTTTCGTTAGCGAGCTTGCTTGTTTTTTAGCGGCTGGGAGCAAGAGTTTGTTTGGGGGAGGGGGGGGGGGGGGTTAAACGAGTCAATAAGGGGGAGCCGAGAGGGAAGTTGGATTAATGCAGTGTATGCGCTGGGTATCGGAGATCCGAGCCGTGCTTTTGATGGGTGGCGCAATTTTTTGCACGTGCGTAAGAAATGTCGCGCTTCCAGGTTATGGATTTTGATCGATGCTCGGTTATTTGTTGTCTAGTTCTGAATAATGAACTCTGGCTCTGATATTTCACGGTAATAGAGCTTAGTTGTAGGAGCAGCGGCTATTTTAGTGATATATTCAGAGTACTTCATAAACTTTGATATCCATAAATCAGAGTGAAACATTAGCGATGCTGGCTTTCGTTACGTCAAATCAAGGAACAACGTTAGTACTGAACTTTAATCAATTATTTGATGATAAAACATTCTTTTGGTCAATGTAATATGTTTATATTCTAAAAAAAAACACAATTAAATCTAATGGGTGAATAGTAAGCTAAAATTAAAGTGATATAGTTTTGGCTTAATCGTTCTGACATCAAATCAATATAACCAAAACAATCTAATCCTTAATTAAGTATATACCCACACCAATCTGTCAGAAGATTGATGTCTGCGAAATAGAAAAAAAAATAACAAACATTACTGCAAATCCATTAGGCTCTCATTTCAACGCGCTTAGTCCGCTTTTTCGCCCTCCTCGAATCGAACTGAACTAACGCTCTATAGGTTCCAAAGCAGTCCATCAGCGGCGCGGCGGGCTGATAAAAAAAAAACCTAATTGGAGGAACTACGCCAGGAAAAAGCGTCCGCTTACCTTACACTACACACCCGGGCGCGAGAGCGAATTTTATTTTCCGCTTTCTCGCCTCCTTTTTGCTCGCTCGTAGCTGCGATCTAATGAAAGAAGGAAGGAAAAGCGCGCGCCCGCGCGAAAGAGAGCAAGAGAGGGAGAGAGAGAGAGAGTGGGAGAATGGGAGAGGCACGAAAGGAATGCGCTCGTTTCATCGCGCGGCGGGCAAAAAAGAGGGCGGGCGGAAGGTCAGAAGAAAACGACGGGGGGAACGAGAAGTAGGAAGACAGTGCGCGAAAATGCAGCGGAAAACACGCGACGTCGTGCCGGGCGCGCGTGTACTCGGCAGCCCATTTTCCGAGCTCGAATAAGGACAAGGAGAGAGAAAAAAAGAAGAGAGAAGGCGCTACACAGCCTGTGGGAATTTTTCGAGAGTGCTTTCTTATAAATGGAAAATGCTGGGCTTGTAAGGAAATGTGGTTGTAAGGATTCTTTTTATTTTGCAATTTCGCTGGAAATAAAAGCGGCCATTTTAGCTACTATGGTGGTTTTTTTTAATAGTAGTTTGCATTGTTGGATCAAGTATATGTAGTAATAAATAGCTCCGTTGACTTGAATTCTCATTTTAGAAATAATAAGATATTTCGAAAATATTTCTTATGTAAGAATTAAAATGTATAGAGAATCGCTATCTTGTATTACTGTAAAATCGCGGTTGAAAATTGAATGCGTTATGTAACTAAAAGGTTTTAATTTGATTTTTTGATATGATAAAATGATTCCACGAGTATCCTATATCCCGTATGAATATGAATCGTTTATTTTTAATATTAATTGAAATACTAATACATTTTTGAAATCCCCATTTTTAAATTAAAATATATCATGTGAATATTATTTTAAAATGGAAATCGAAGTTTTTCAAAAATATCAATTCTAGTTTTAACATGAGTATTCATTCCACAAATTATTATTATTATTATTTTTTAAAACAAATATGCAGAAGTGGTCAAAGGAAATTTATTTTCTTTCAATATAATATCATTTAAAAACTGTGAATCTGAGCACCATGAAAATTTCAATCTCGTCAAGTCTGACAAAGCTACAATCATCCATTGAGACAATAAGTTGAGGAGCTTACTTGTAAACTCGACACTCTTTCAGAAAAAAACAAAGAGAACGGAGGGATGAGGAGATAAAACTGATGAGCATAATCGAGCCGAAAGAGTAAAATAAAGCGGAACCGGAAATTACCAGAGGAGCGACGCAGATAGATACAGCAACGACCACTGTACCGTCGCGCGTAAAAAAAAATCGACCAGAAGCGCTCCGAAAAAAGAAGAATAAAAATCCGAGGAAGATAGAATCTATCTCGCTCGCTCTCGCACACGAAGAGAGAATCCGTAGCGGTCGTATTACGAATGGAATCGGCGCGGGTAAAATTAGTCCGTATTCAATTTCTCCCACGGGTGCAGCAGCG
The DNA here is from genome assembly GCA_030522685.1 of Eupelmus azureus. NCBI lineage: Eukaryota > Metazoa > Arthropoda > Insecta > Hymenoptera > Eupelmidae > Eupelmus > Eupelmus azureus. The sequence goes on along the minus strand of JAPYZA010004513.1, from coordinate 16,237 downwards.
GCGCCGCGCGCAACTCTCTCTCCCCCGCTCTCCGCTATCTCTTTCTGGCCTGCAGCGGCGGCGCAGCTCCCCGAAGGCGCCTCATAATTAAATTCGGCCAAATTTCCCCCACCAACCCGGGGCCGCCCATTCTCCCGTAACTAGCTATTGTGCCCGGCGCGTCACACTGAGAGGAAACTTTCGCCTCTATCTTTCCCTCTCGCGCGCCCTGCGAGGGAAATGCAGCAGCACGGAATCTCTCGGCTCGAGCGCGCGATGAAAAGAAGAAATAAGAACTCGCGCCCAGACTTTGCTCCGCTCGCGTATCTTTCGCTCTCTCTCTCTCTTTTACCCGCGTAGGATCCTTTTTTTTCGTGCGTTTGAGACCCACTTCGCGGCAACCTTGCCGCTCTCCCCAGCATCTTTTTTCTTCTCTTTGCGCGGTACTTCGAGGATGTTTGCTTGAACTTTCTCTCGTTCTCTTGGCCCTTTTTTTCCCTGCCGTCGGAAGCTTTCTCGCCCATGCCTCGTGAATGCAAAAGTTGCTGATGTATGTAGAGGAGATTTTATAGTATAAAATTGGGATGTATGACTGCGCGAGGGAGAGTTGTTTTTGACTATGGTGCTGAAGTATAAAGGAATGAACTCAATTCTCTGCTAGAAGTTACTCGTTCGCGTTTGGAATGCGTTTGGTTGTTACAATTTTGCTTTCGCGGATAGAGGAATCCTCGACGTCAAGATTCCAAGTTTACGAGGTCGCTGACGTCGCAATATGTCACGAAAACCCTGTTTTCCACTGTATGCAAATCCCGGAAAATTTCTTTAGTGCGTTTCGTATTTTAATGTTAACTTTAAATATAAACTTCAAAAATTGTACTTTTACGTCTGATTACATGTTTAATTATAACAATTTCCACTTTTCGGTTGATTTCTTTTTCTCTAAATGCTTAGTCAATTAATTGTAGACTAATGATGAATAGACATCAGTATTTGCATTTATACGAACTTTGCATCCCTAGCTAGCTCACTTATAACAAATTTGTAGCCGCGCACGACCCATCATCAAACCGAAACACTATTAAAAAATTTTAAGTGCACTCTGCTGAAATATTTTTTTTCGCTCCGAGCATAAAACGCTCTCACCAATAATTAAAAAAAAATATAGAGAACGTAAAAAAACTGATTTGTGGCCTCGAGGGTATCTTCACACACGCGCGCTCGTACGTACACATACGTACGGAGCGAGGTCAACTTTATCCATAAATTTAAGCGAGTGCCGAGTATGTCTTTAGCCCGGAATCGAATAACGCGGGGGCCCTGCCCCCTATCGACGAATTTAATTTTATTTTTGTTCCTCTTCCTCAGGCGAGCGGCAATTCGTACTTTGGCGTACCATTTATTTCTCGCTTCTTTTTATTTTAACAGCCCCGGGCTCCCGGCGCGCTAGAAGATTTCGTAGACGACGTAAATTACGCCTCGCGTTTTAATCGAAATACGAGTCTCCCGAGATTTATCGCGCCTTATTGCTCCGGCGCCGGCGTCGCCGGCGAGCGTTGGACCGATGCCGGGACAGCGTCGACGTCGTCGGGGCAGGGCCTACGGCGTACACATTTTTCGAGCGAAACTTTTTGAAAAATCGCCCTCTGCAGTAATATCGGGACGAGCGCGAGAGACAGTCTGGACGACGATCATCGTCGCTTCCTTTCCCCCCCTACTTGACCTTTATTCTCGAATTGAAAAAGCGAGAGAGAGAGGCAGAGGCTTCTCGGAGGAAAGAAGAAGTTGAGAATCTGTCAGAGCACGTACGAGAGTGAGAGAGAGACGGCGAGAGGAGGGAGCAGCACTGCAGCACTGTGAACTTATATATCGTATTATACCGCATCGCTGAAAGATCTGCAGATTCGACGCTTTTGCTCGTCTCCTGGCTCATGATACTCTTTTTGTTTCTTCCACGATTTGCTCCTTTTTCTTTTCGTCTTTGTTGTTCTCATTTCGCTAGCTAAGAATAAGGACTAGATAGAAGCATGACTTTTGAAAACAAGAAATGTAACGAAGCTGAAAATAGAGGATTTTGTTTTACTTGGATCGTTTGTGTATGTATATATCGATAACGTGCATTCTCCCGTTAAGACTATCCTATTGCTTTTCCCTTCAATTTTTTCGTTCTTTTACGGAAAATTGAAAAATAATAAGAAATGTTTCAAAGTCTCATAAAATATCTGAAACATCTTTTAACATACTTTGTATTATTGGAAATAAAATAATGATATGGTAATATTATTTTAACTAATGTAAGGTACATATAAATTATAAATTTGAAATAGAGGATTTTGAAATTTTCTTATTACCTTACTCATTATCTTAAACATTTTAGACTTATTAGATTACCATTTATTCGATTAAAGGAAGAAGCGAAGTGGAAAATGAATTAGAGAACTTGTAAGGCAGAAGTAATTTAACCTGTTATTGGCAGCTTCATCATAATAAGAATGTAAATAGTGCGTCGAGATGGTATAATAAATGAATTCAATTCATTAAGTAATTAAAACATTAATTGAATAAAGAACATCAAAATGAGATTTCTAATAATAGCTTATTATTAGAAATCTCTAAGCTAGTATACGCTCATATTTAAAAAGTTTATAATACATTTTCTGAAATAGTTCAAAAGCCTCTCTGTTGTAAACAAATGAGAAAAAACTTCATATCATTTTGAAAAATCTCGTATCCAGGTGACAATCATCCCAACCAAATCTCTGGCAATTTCAATTATTTTAAACCACACGTCCGGCTTTGACCTGACAAGAACCGACCTGGTAATCTTACTAATGGCTTTTCCTCGTTCATCGACTCTCTCTCTCTCTCTCTCTCTCTCTCTCTCTCTCTCTCTCTCTCTCTTTGCCGTCCTTTAGTCCGTTGACAAATATATCCGTGTGGCAATCGAACCGCGAATGACTCTCTCTCTGTCTCTCTCTCTTTCTCTCTCTCTCTGGCCGCGTATGCGTAATGACCCGTGCGAGCGCGAGATAACCGAACAAGCGGCTCCCTCCAGCATCGGATCTATTTATTTCGCTCGCACGGCCGCGTACGTTGGCTTTATGATCCGGTGATGTATTGTGAGGGACGCACGAGCTGATGATAGGCTACCGTTGTATCTGATTGTCGTTGAGAGGGATTGATGTTTTTCGATGATTAGGTTTGAAGCGTTAAGAAAAGGTTTTAGCTGTTGAATAAGGTTATATAAACGTTTTTGAAAAGGACAGTTAACGTTACAAAAGACTGTAATTGATTTTATTTGTTATTCTTGAAATGTAAACATGTGGAACGAGAGTTTATTTGATGTCGCTGTAAACTAGTAATTTATAAAAGCTTGACATTCAATAAATATTGATGACAATGCATTAACACATCCAGCCTTCAACTCGCCATTATCTTTTTCAAAAGCAATGTGTGTTCAAATCCATATATCCTCGAGTATAAAAATAAAATCAAATAACTCGCACTGCAAATGAAATTAATATAAAGAGTTCCGATGAATCGACTTAATAAAGCAGTTATTCAGGCGTCCCCTTTTACATGGTTGTTTGAAAAAAAAGAGAACAGAAGGACTGAATTCACAGAAAGAAAGAAAGGGTCCTCATAAAGCCTTTTATTTCCTGCATCCCGCCTACTGCACTCCGCGTTTTGCAGAGCCCCGGGCTGCTCGATTTCAATTCGATCTTCCTTCTGCGCTGTCTCTCTGCTAGCAAAGAGCCAATTGCGTACATCCGTCCTCTATCTCACTGTCGGGCTGCCTTGAATTTTTCGCTTTCTACTAGGCACCAACGTAAAATGATGTCATTTGATTAAACAAAGATGAACGATTGACAGAAGATAAAAGGAATTACGGTGGTTATTTATTAAGTCATGGGTGTTTATAAGAATAAATTTAAAGGTGGCCATTAAAATGGTACTGGGTATATCAATGAAGAATTGATACATGGCAATCAAACTGAATTCATCAAGTACGCAACTTAACAGTTTCGATAGAGTGTGTACATATGGAAGCAGGGCATTGTATCTGATTTAGGAGTTGGAGTGGTTTACGCGACCGATCAGTACTTGAAATGGTTCAAACACATGACTAGCATAGCTTCTGCACTCTGAGGTTATATAAGCTATTTAACATTCTATGAATAAGGTTACTATAGATATACGAAGAAAATAAGTTAATTAAATTATAGATAATACATTTTTATTACTAAATAATATACGAAAATATATATTGTATTATATTTTCGCATCTTAAAGTTGATGAATAATAGGACTTAGCTAAAGTTAAGGATTAAACAGAATACAATGCCGGTAATGCTAGTGTAGAAACATCAAGAGAATCTTCCCTGAAAATCCCTAAGCCTATAAAGAGGATGAACAAACGGGCATGCACGCAAACCAGGGAATACAGGAAGTATCATGCTCCTAAACTTGTAATCCAATAAGAGGATGTGACTTACACGGAGAAAAGGTAAATACTAAACACGTGGCTTGACAAGAGCAAGGAGTAGTACACCCAAGGATCCCAGAATGATGCTCGCAAAACGCCTGTGAAAATAGTTTTCGTTGAAACAAAAATCTTTACGCCACTGGTGAGTGCAATTACCCTTGTCTTGGAAGACTTTTATCTTCTCGTAAAACAAGTTAAAGTAGTATCTTAAAATGTGTAAAAAGAAGAAACTGCTTGGTTTTAAAATAGTTTAATGATATATTAAATAGTACGTAAAGTATGAAGACTTACATTTTTTTTTAAAGTTGAAGAATTTAACCTAGCACGGTTAAGTAGAGTAAGTAGAAATTAGTCAGACATGTAGAAAATATTTTGTTTTCACTCTGTCTGACTATTTTTCCCTCATTCTACTTACTATAATATAAGCCTTTCTATTTTGCAAAAATAGTTTGTCGCGGCGTTTGAATAAGTAATATTTATAAATGCCTATTAATGAAATGCAAAAATAAAAAAGATAAAAATATTGAATCCAAACAGTAGGTGATCAGAGAAAAAGGTAAAACCACGAGACTTAGGTAAAGCGAGTATGTAACCACAGTAGTACGGGGCTCGAATTCGGGAACTATAACAAACGATGGGAAGCAAGAGCGAGAGTGGAGGGAAGGTAGCGCGTGATTCGGAGGGTGCCAAGGGCTAAAACAATCGTCGTATTGTAAGCGTTGCAATTCCAAGCGCCGCGAAGACAATGGGCGACGCCGAGGACGATGCGACTGCTCGCCACATACATACTGGCTGGCCAACCCACTTCCTACTCTCTCTCCCTATCTCCCTCGCTCTCGTTCTCTCTCTCCTCTCTCTGTATCTTCGCGCTATCAGACCGGATGAATAATGAGGAGGCAAAGGAGCCAGATGCTCATGCAGGTGTGCGAGAGTACGTGTGTGCACAAGGATGAGTGTCTGGGTGTGTGTTCGTTAAGCTGCCGTCTAGCGCGAATTTTCTGGATTCCCCAAGGCGCAAAAGCTCGCTCAGCGGTGTGCATACGTGGGTATTACGTACGTTATGTGTGAATGCGCGGTTTGTGATCTCGCAAATTTCACGAGTTACACCCTGTATTTTACACAAAAACGACGGCGCCAGTGGAGCAGAGCGGCTAAATTCTCTAAAATAACGCTTGAGTGCGGAAATTCATTATTGTTTTCCCCAACAAGTGCAATTATGTTAACAACGCATCCTCTATTTGTACAGCTTATAAAATATTTCCTGAATTTATTAAAATGAAGATTTTTCTCTCAAATGAGTATTCAAAGATCACGCTACTTTTGACAGAGTATCAATTTAATGTTGTCCCGCTAAACTTATTCATTTATTAAACACCAGCGTGTAATCCTCTTTTTTCCGAAATTATCAAGTTGTATAAGAGGCGAGAAGAAGGGCCATTGTCTAATCTGGAATTCGAGAAGCGGATAAGAGAGAAGTCGAGGACGTGGAAGACGTATACACACGCGCACACTCGGCTTTCACTTCAGAGACGAGATTCAAGGCACGCGCTTTTTTCGAGGATTAACGGCTGTTTATCTCAGCGACACGTATAAATGTATAAGGGTGCCGTTGCCGGCGCTCTACTGCTTGCCTGTGCCTGGAATTCCTCGCCTCTCCTCTACTCTAGCGCCACACTTGCGAGATTCCGGAAAACAGCTGCTTCGAGAAAGATAAGGATTTCACCCTGCGCCCCCCTCCTTACTGTTCTCTACTCCCTTTCGTCGAAAAAAATATTTTCTCTCCCCCGGCCCGATATTTCAGCGCGGCTGTACAAACTTTCATCGGGAGAATAAATAACGCATGAATTACGGAGGCTTTTTAGTTGACTGTCGACTTTTAAAATATACTGCTATGCAATACGTACGAAGTTTGCTTTATTAGCCGCTTTATATCCAATCCAGAAAGATACGGGATACAGAAGGATGTCATCAGCGCCCTGTAAACTTTGGCGATGGAGGGTGAAATGTGTTTTATAAATCAGAAAGTGCTTTAATAGATTACAGCCTCTCCCACGTCGAGAATATAAATATCCGCATATTTTTGGGTAACAAACTCAAATTTGATTAACGTTTTCCAAAACTTATCCCTTAAAAAAAATTAACGACGTAAAAATTACATCTTGAAAAACCAGACTCCGGTAATAATTTTCCATTAAACTCGGCTACATTTTCACCAAAATTAATTTTAAAAAATGAGCCTTATCACAGCGGCTCCTTCTCTTAACACACATGCAGGCGACAAAGTCGACACGTAAAACGAGCCTCACCAGCGGCTTATAAAATGCTTCCACCCGAACGCTGCAGCGGGCGATTCTCCTCTCACGTATGTCCTGCCGGCCGCGCCAGGCAATTATATGACAGGGCAAAGTCGGCCGTAAAAATGACCGTAAATAGCGGACGGCCCCAGAGATCTAGAGCAGGTCCACGGGCGCTCGCGCTGGCTTCTGGCCAAACTCTCTCACTCGCGTGCTCGCGCACACCTCGGAGTTATGAGTGGCTCGTCGATCTTCGCCGAGATGAGGCTCCGTATAGGGGGAAAAAAGTGGAGAGAAAGGGCTGAAGTCTTATTTAATCTTGCTGTGTTTAAGGGCCGCGCTGTTGTTTTACTCTTTGAGGAGCGTTTAATATTTTTTTTACGCGGCTGCTGTAATATAATAAGCAGTTTGTTTTTAGTAGGCGAAGGAAATAGTTGTATGGATAAACTTGATGAAAAATTGATTTTTGGGTTGTTTCGATATTGTATCGGAACAAAATTATTATTTCACATCTTCGGTGTAATTAATTATTACGTTAATTTTAGCATAATTAGTTTAAAAAAAAATCAAGCATTTATTAATCCATAAATGTATGTAATTAGAGATTTTTCTTCATGAATTTTGTAAAAGTAGCTGTTATATTCATCTTACGAAGAGCTGAATAACAGGAGAAAAGCTGCTTTTAAAAGCAATTTCACAAAATAAATTAAATTCTGACTAACGTAGAGGAATTTTTCTAAGGCTTTACACGTTACAAGACCCAGCGCACCGCCCCAAAGAGATAGTAATTTAACTCTTTTTTTAAAACGAAATTGAGCTAGACTCTAAACGAGGAAGTGTAATTTTCATTTTTCAGAATTTGCCAAGTAGAACACGAGGAAAGTTGAGTAAACATCGCGCTAATAACGAATTAAAGCAGAGACTCGCACTCGTCCGCACAAGTAAACAACACTACTTTCAGCAACGCATCAATCCACGCTATGGAGAAAATACTTTACGAGATACTACTCCGACTCCACCCTCGCGCATATACCTTCAACTCTTTATAAAAGGACGAAACTCGAGGCGCCTTTTAATTGAAAAAGATGCAGCCAGGCGCTCGTGGAAATTACACGTCAGCCAGAGAGCGAGCTAGGAAGGGCGGGTTGAGAGAAAGAGGGGGGGGGGGGATAGGGCATAGCCCAGTCTCGCTGGCAGAGAAAGAAGCGAGGGACGCGAGGGAACTATGAGGCTGGTATCAAGGGGGTAAGAGCGCGGCGCGAGGCGTCGGGGCCGTTAAGTGATACGAATGCTTCGGGTTTTGTGGCTCAGCCCCCTCCCACGCCCTAAACTATATTTAATGCCGGAACACGGCCTCCGGGGACAAGTTTATATCACTGCCTGCAAGCGAGGCGAACGCTCAGCGGGCGCGCGCGCGCAGCTCGAGTAACGGCTTTCTGACGTAGTCGTGCGAGCGGGCGCGAAGCTTATGCGAGCGAGCGACCGAGAGAGACGGAGAAAGAGAGGCGGTAAGAAAGTGATGCGGAGCGTTTGCTCCAAGCGGCTGAATCGACGCGGCGGCTGCCGGGATGGGAATGGCTGTTTTTCGATTTTAATGGATGTACGCGCTGCGGATCATTTTGTTGCTGGGAATGCTGGAGCTTAAGGTGTATTGTGGAAAAACTGTTGAGAAAATTCTGGCTTTTCACGTTTAAGGCCAAGTGACATGGGTGGGGTAGAAAATTGTGTTGTAAACATTCATCAAACCAGTTGGAAAACATTTTTTGTAAAGATTATATATTTTACTAGAAGCTGACGGTGTTCGTTTTTCAGGAAAGCTCCATTGACTATGTTAAAAATATTATTCACGTTATATTTTTTTAACGAAGTCAGTGGAACTTTTCTGAAAAACCAATACCGTCAACTTCTAGTAAAATATATAATCTTTATAAAAAAATATTTTCCAACTGGTTTCATGATTGTTTACAACACAATTTTTTGGTTCCCGTATAATATTTCGTAGAGATGTTTGCTCGACCCGTTCACATTGCCTTAATAAAGCAGTAGTGTCGGCTTTATATTAGATTTATTAATGAATTTTCAAAAATACGTTTTTGTTGGTCTTGCAGAGCTAATAAGCGAGTAAGAATGAAGCCGTTAGTGCGGCTACCGGCGGCTGGTTGCCGGATGACGTAAATTTGCGAGTGAAGCTATTTCTAGATTGTCCCCGGCGTGTTCCAGAAATAGGTGTGCCGTGAATCGTGAGGCAACAATTCTGGCAGTGTCTAAGGTGTTGGAAGCCGGGGAAAATTTGATTGATGTTCATAAGCAGAATAATACATGTAGAACAGCAGTCTCACAACTAACGAGATTGTCTGGCTTATAACAGAATTACGATAAAAATATATTATAAACGGACAGCAATACGCTTTAAATAACTAACAGCTCTCGCGTACCCAAAATAGCTTTTAAACCTTCTGCGAAATATCAAAGCATCCTCTCAAACATTCAACATCAATTAAATATCAATCCTCCCCTCTCCCCGTCAGAAGCCAATCCAGCACCCGAAAGATAACACAAACAAACGCTCTCATCCAAAAGGGCCAGGCAGGGTCGAGTATATCATGACGCTCCCCACTGAGAGGACTCCGAGAGCCGCGCAATGGTAAGGGTGGCAGGGAATTTGAATAGTGGCTGCTGCCCTCCCGTGTATGCGCTCGGCGGTGCACTGTTGCAGAGGTCTACCGGGAGCCAGCGACGCCTTATCTGCGAATGCGCACGTTCGGCATCGCGCGAGCCTGGCCCTCTAGGTGTGTGTGTACTTGGCAGCGCGCGGCACGTATGCAGCCGCGATTACTTGCTTAGTCGTATATGTATGTTGAGAGCGGGGCCAGATAGCGAGAGAGGCGAAATCGCGCGCGCGTTTGGATAATATGCGTGCGCGCGCACGAGCCGATGATGCACACGTGGATAGTTCATGCGAGAGCTCTGTCTTTGATGCTGGCCTGAGGGGATGGAGCAATGTGCGAAACATTTGCTGCATGAGCTCTGAGGTTTACGAGCTCGGGTATTGGGTTCGTGTGGTGAGAAGGTTTTTTTAAAGTTTGGGGGGTTTTTGATTCGCTAGATGATTATTGTGCATTGATGTGTTATTAAATATTGTATTTTTGAGGTTCGACAGTAACTTATACTATTTAGTAAAATAGAAAAAATTATCATTTTTTTTTTTTAAATAATTAATCGAAAAATTGAAGCCTTTAAAATTAAAGCTTTAAAATACCTAATTTCAAAAGGCAAAAGACAAATTCAACCTGATTCAAACATAACCAGATCACAGCAGCAGCGGCAGCAGCGTCTCTGAGATATGCCTTTGCTTATAGCCGACAACGCTGCTACCCTGGGCTCCATGCAAATAAAGAATGCATCATCTTGCTCGCAGCTCAAAAACAAACACACGCCCGGGTAATACAGTTATATAGAAACGTGAATAACGAAACGAGGCGCGGGGTGATGTTGACTCGCTGCTGCTGCTGCTGCTCTGCGAGCAAGAGACTTTCCAGACGAAAGGACACTCTCTGACGGCATCAGCCAACATATAAGGGAGTTTCCGTGTCAACTGGTCTAGTTTAGGCAAATGAAAAGCTTTGTAAAAGTAACGAGTTCCATACTAATAAGCTTAAACATTGATTTTACATTACGCTTTTATACAAAATTGATATAAAGAAAAAATATTACAAAACTTGCAAACATTTTGATTTCACTGAGCAAAATATAAACTCCCATCTCCCCAGAAAGCAGGCACTAAACAAAGTCGATAAGCCGAAATAATTAGCAAAGGCCTATCGGCGGAAAAGCCTCGGTGTAAGCCATCAGACACAAGAGACAATGGCGCGGCACACTGCGGAGCTAGAGCACACACAGCGCAGTATATCCGTCTCCCTCGTCGGCGACGTAGACTCGAAACAGTCGCGGGAGCGCGCGCGTGATCCCGTATCGCGCGCGTGAGAGCACGAGGGAATCGACTGCGCAGAGATATATACATACACAGAGCGGCAGTAGAGCGAGGGAGATGGCTATGCGCTTGGAGAGCGAGCGCCGTATACACGGGGAGACACACAAGTATATCCAGAGAAGGCCGCAGAGACAGCGATGTGACACATTTGTGGTTCCCGCGTGACCCGGCGCCGCCAGTCGCGCAGGCATTTGTTAGGCCAAACGCGCCATCTGACCGTAATATAAGTGCCGCTCGCGCGGAGCAAGGAGAGAGAGAGAGGGCCTGCCTTTGTCTGGTTCCGAGGGGAAGTTCGCGAGAGGTACTAGAGCGTTAATTAAGCGCGTAACCGACGACGCGCTAAATCGCCCCAAAAAGCATGGGATTACCGCAACCAGCGAGTTTGCCACACGCTCGCTCGCTAGCCTGCCTCTGTGCTCTATGTCTTGCGCTTTAAGTTTCGTTTGGCCGAGTTTACATTGTGGAACGGCAGAGCGGGGGAAAAAGAGCGATTTAGCCGTCGAGGGCCGGTTTTAGGTGCGAAAGTTCGCTTGACGGGCGTGAAGTGAAATTTTGAAAGTTTCATTTTGGAATTACTTGTTTTGCTCGGATGAAAACAGATGAAATTAAAATTTAGCCTTGTGAAGTATCGTTTTTATGGGAAATCACTCTGTGGAATATTATAATAATATTAATAAGATATTTATGGTAGATTTTTATACAAACATTTCAGTACTAATTTTCAAAGTATAAATGTTAACAAAGCACAATGTTAAGCAATTTTGTAAGAATATAGTACAAGACTAATATAAAGCTTATACAGTTACCGAGAAGCTACTTTTATTTTTCATTCTTCAGCAGAGGTCGCGGGCCGCGTCTCCTCGGATTTGCAGGTGATTTACCAAAGCAGTCAGCCTCCGTCTCCCCCTCGGTCTCCCTGCGCTTGCGCGCATCTTCTAACTCTCTATAGAAGCGACGTAAATTTCCAATTTAAGAGCAGAATTTGCGCGACGAGCGCTTAATCCTCTTTGGGTCGAAAGACGATGTGTATTTCCTGGGTTTGCTGTGTGCCGGGTTGCGCCCGAGATTTTCCAGTCCCGTTTCACGGCGGGGAAAATTCGTCGCCGCGAAAAGAGGCTAGGTCGGGACATTGTTCGTCGTTCTCGGGAAACACGATCGGATTCCTTTTCTGAACGCGTGCAAGATCGGATGGCTAGAAAGGAATTCATCCTCGTAAACTCGACTATCTCGAGTATCCAAAATGGATTGAAAATAACCCGGTGTGGCTACTGCCGCTCTGCTGCTGCACGTCGGGCATTAAGCGCTCAGCCGAACTTATATTGCCTACCGGCCTGAGTATACACGTGCGCTCTTTGACCAAAAGTAATAAAACCTTGGCGAAAGAATGACGATAAACGTATCGTAAAGTGAGCGATCGTTTTTTTTTCGCTCGAATATTTTTATTACTAATAAAGAGACGCACTACTTGCTGCACGTGCTCTTATGCTCTTTGAAGTATTCCGGGAATTTTAATTAATTTTAATTCTAGATTAAATTTGAATTGTATAGAACTATGATATGGACCTTTGTTTTAATTAGAAAGTAAAAATTCCATATTACTTTACAATGCGTCATAATTTAATATGCACTTTTCTACGACGATGATTTTTCGGCCTTTTAGTATGACAATTCATTCCAAAATAAATTAAAATGCAGATGAGAATAGACAATGATTCGTGAAATTTTTTGCACTGCGCATGGAAATGTTTACACGGGAATGCTTTTCGAATTTCGACGCGTAAACTGTCCGGATAAATTTGATGGATAACGGTGGAAAAATGAGGGACGGAAAGAGGCAGAGAGGGGGGGGGGGAGGAACAACGATAATAAATTCTGATCGAAAGCCGTAAGATTCGAGTTTGTCGGTCTCGAACGGCCTTATACCACTGGCTCCCAAACTCATACATGCATTCACGAGGCTGCTATAGTAGAGAGAGAGAGCTCCTGCACAGACCCAAGCCCGAGCCCTACTGCAACTATGCAATCCTCTCAGGAGACTCGCTTTATCTCTCTTGCGCAAACCTATCGTTCAATCACGTACAGAATAAATTCTAGGGTGATTGTGAGGTGTTTTTGAGAAACATTTTTTTATTTTCAACATTGCCAAAATTACTCTGAAGTAATTTCACTTTTTAAGAAATAAAAAAATTAATTATAAATTTGCCTCACTGTTTAGAACTAAACCTTTTAGCTACTAAAAGGCTAATGGCACTTTAAAGTAAAAATACATCTCCAAGTCTTAAATAAAAATTTAGCCACAGCGCTTATGCCCCGCGTAACTTGGCACACGCGCACGCGTGCACGGGGGACGCGTTATTTAATATCATATCTGGCCTAGGGGGTGCACTAAAATACCGGCGAAATTTAATGTCCCGTGCGCGGTGCAGCGTCTGTCGGGAAAATTTTCCAGGAAGGCGCTGAAGAGAGAAGGGCGAGTATAAACCCAGCGCCACCAGCTCTGGTGCCCGTCCCTTTATGAACGAAAATGACTGTTATATAGGCGGGCGTAAAAACCTGCGGGGTTCTTCGCGCTGCATTAGCGAGCCGTGCGCGTGTGTTTATCTTTGGCTGGCGCGCCGTGAAGAGCTAATTACTGCGATAGCACTTTGGCGTTTAATGAGTTTTTTCCGGAGCGTTCCGAAATTCCTGGAACTTTTTTTCACGTCGCACAAGCGCGCTGATTAAGTGCGCTCTTTGAGTGGAGCGCGCGAAAGAAAATTTTTGCAAATGGTGCGAACAGCGGATTTGGATTTGGGAAGTTTCTTAGCAAAGAATTATTTATGAATGGGTAGGGAATGGTGTAACGATTAATGAGGCACTCGCAAACGTTGGGCATGCATTTGCAATGGGCCAATTATGCAGAATAATCACGGCTAATGCGCGGATTAACGAAATAAAGCGGGAGTTATTGATGGATAAATTTGAGTGGTCTTAAGCACTATAACGTTTGAATGCTAAGTTCCATTAGCATAGTTTGTAAAGAAATATCTCATATTCATACTTCAGCTGTAAACTAAAAGGCTATAGAATACTAGTTTTCGAAAAACAGACGCTTTTTTCTTTATTCCAATGTTCATCTACATTCATAAAATATCGTTAAAATTTAAAGTTTCTTTATCATAACTATAATAATATGCAGTTATGAATAATATGTAGTGCAAAACGCAGGCTCATTGCCAACAGAAATCATATGTTAAAACTTTGAGAAATATATGAAAGTGACGGCTGTAATCCACTAAAATATGGAATGAAAATATTTTAGGGTGAAAATACTCAATTTCGGCAAATGGATTCTCCAAGAGCCCGCGCACAAAAAGCAAGAAGAATTACGTGGCTTTGACGTCTAGGGCCACGCGCTTTAGCGGCGTCGCATTCGATCTTCTCGCGCGGAGAGAGAGAGAGAGAGAGAGAGAGAGAGAGAGAAATCAGACACCCTCGTCGTAATTCACGCCGAGTCTCAACCCTTTTCTCGCGAGGCAGCCCTCGCGCATTAAATTATAAAGTCAAAACCGTGCGCGGCGAGGAACGAGACGGAGTAGAAAGCGAGCCGCGAGGAAGATGATATATAAATGCGACTATTATACGAGAGTGCGAGCCTGTCGGGCAGAAAGAGAGAAATAGAATCGAAGAGAGGGAGAGAGGAGAGTATTCCGGAGGCGATAAGTGTTTGAAATATTGAAAGCCGAAGCGTGCATTCTCCAGCTAGCTCGACGAAGGAAAGAGGGATATGCAGGGAGCGGACTGGCGCGAAGAAGCATAATGCTGCCATTTATGTCGCGGTCGGCGCGCAGCTCTCCAATACGGACCGCCGGCGTTGTGAGAGCAGTACTAGCCGAGACAATGAGAGAAATAGGAGTCGGATTAAAATTTATCATGCACTTCGCCGAGAGGAGCCGGGGAGAGGTGAGGGGCACAGGAATGCTAGCGAAATATAGTGCGGAGTCGAGGATAAATTTTCCCGGACGATGCACCATAAAATATTTTACGTAAAGTGCAGCTTTAATAAATAGCCTTTTTAGAGACGGAATCTTCGAGATTATGACTTCCTAATAAGTAAATTTATGATTATTTTGAAGTTTGCCCTATAATTTTATTAATAAATTAAAACTTTTTTTATCTATTTATTTAGCTGAAGTTTATTAAAATATAGCTTCTAAGTGTAGCAAATACCTAAACAATAACTAAACAATATTACGTACACTTCTATGACATTTTAAAGACTTCTCTATTCACACGAATCAATAAATCAAAGAAAGCCGTTTCGACTCATTTGCAATCTACAACGAGGCGAGTCGGCGCGAGAGTAACGCGATTGCGCGCTCTTCAAGCGCGCTTCGACGACTACGACGGATCGAGGTACGCCGCTGCACCAGCGTACAAGCGATGGATCGTCCGAAATTCCCAAGCCACCGTGAAAACAACCAGCGTATCAATCACTTTGCGAGGATTTGGCCGGCCACGCTCCTGTTCAGCTTCCAGGTGTGTACAAAGCCATAGCCCGCTCACGCTGAACCTCGTGTACGCGGCTTTCTCGTTACTATTATCAAGCCGCTTTCGTTCTAATCAGCTGGTTGTCCGCTGGTTTCGGAAAGGTACTTGTATGAATGGTCTCTGCGATAATGGTTATTTAGGTTTGAATTTTTTTTATTTTTTGGATAAGATAAATTTGTGACAGTAATTTTAGCTAATTATTTATATATTTTATAGAATGGTAGGATAAAAGTGATGAAAGGTACTAGAAAATTTATAAATAGATACGAATATATTAGATAAAAAATATGATACGAGCAATTTTCGAAATATGTGAAAATATTTTTGTATAAAAATCGGAATAAACTCAATCTTCGGGTTTGTTGATACGTTTAGATATGTATACACACGTTTCTGCGCGTGTGTACACAAAACGAATTTCCATCGATTTTGCCCAGAACTACCACAGATATACAAGACGAAAAACGGATTCGCCAGGGATGAGTATTCGCGCGAGGAGACAGCATCGCATTCAATGTGAACATTTGCGCCAGCTAAGATTTTTCATTTGCGCCAGCTAAGATTTTTTTTATTCTATTTACATTTGGATTTTAAAATTCTTTTAGATGATAAGTGAAAATAAAAATATATACTGTTCTGTTTTTTATTGAGTATCACTAATTCTAGGAAAAAAATGAGGTAATCAGGATCATTTAGATAATTTTAATTATATTAGTGATAAGTTTTATTTCTTTTGTTCACGGTAGCATTAAATAAAATTTAAAGTTTAACTAATTTATTTCATGAGCCCTTTTGCTCTAAGAAATCTCATTTATTAAAGGTTTATTAAAAATATTATACTAATTCACTATTATAATTTGGGCAATAATCAATATTCTCATTTTGCTTAGAAGAAGTTTTATGAGGTAGTAGAGAACTTGTACACCCATACTCTTTTCGAGTGTTCGAAATTAATTTTAA
>JAPYZA010004512.1:0-15948 GCA_030522685.1 Eupelmus azureus | reverse complement strand
ATTCTTATGTACTAGCTGTGACTTCTCAGCGAGGCTTTTAGATCTAAATAAAAGAAATATATGGGATATATTGTGCATGGCCAGTTGCCATGTCACAAATTATCCACTATAATATTTAAATTCTCTGAAAATACCTGGCATGGCCAATCATAAATTAATTTTGAAAGTTGGAGTCGGTGTAATGCTTATACGGAATATAAGTATAAACGGCGGATTATGCAATGGGACTCGTACGAAAGTATTAAATTTATATAAATATAATAGAAAAGTTATGATTATCACCGGATATAAAAAAGGGAATACAGCTTTCATTCCACGCATTTCATTAAATTCTGAAGAATCTTCAAATTTACCATTCATATTACATCGTAAACAATTTCCGTTAGTATTAGCTTTTGTTTTTACGATGAATAAATCTCAATGTCAAAGTTTCGACATTCTTGGTTTATTTATTCGGAGACCTTTATTTTCTCATGGCCAATTATACGTTACGTTATCCAGATGTAGAAATCCAAACAATTTATTCATTGAAAATCTATGTAATAAAGATAATACTATTAACAATATTGTTTGAAAAAAAATTTTAAATTAAATCTCATTTGAAATCATTAATTTCGAACATTAAACAAAAAAATATAATAAAACGTATTCGATAAAATCCACCCTGCATCAATAAATATAAAAAAATCATATTAAATTAAAATTAGCATAATATTTTTCTAACGTATATCTAAATAGTATGAGAAACTACATCTTTATTAAATGAATTTCGTTTTCTTACAAATAAGAAAATCCCTAAGAAAAATTATGAATATAGCACGAATAATAAAGTATTAATAAATTACATATAACACATTTTACAATCAGACATAAATTTCAAAATAAAAAATTAATCAATAACACAGAAATATGAGCAAATCAAAATTTTATAATGTAGCTACTACGTTCAAACGTAAGAATCAAAATTCTAATAATGAAGAATCAAAGAATAAAAAAAATTAAATACGAGCCAGATTTTACATCATCGAGTTTTTGAAAAACAAAATTCATATTGGTGATAGAAGTGTGTAAGATACATGTATATATATATATATTTATATATATATATATATATATATATATATATATAATATTTATATTTGACTTTTATTATTTAGAATCATTATCGGATATGTTGATTCAATAGAATCAACATACTACCGAGCAGTAGTCTAGATGAGGAAATAACAGTGCTACAGCCAGCCTCTTGCAAAGAGCCTCAGTGGTGAACCGACGGAAGAAACGAAGCCCATATAATACTCGATTGAATTTTTTGGTGACTTGATCTAAAAGAGGTCTCCAAGTCATTCCACCGTCGAGAACAACACCAAGGCTCGTGAACGAATCCGAGAAGGGGACATACACGCCGTCGCTCATGCGAACACCAAGAAGACCCGCGTTATAGATTTTCTTTACTGCTGCACTTTTGCCCAAAACAATCGCCTTGGTCTTTCCAGTGTTCAGTCTGAGCAACGCTCACTCAACCCATCCCGACACAGCCGCAGCGGCTACTTCTACTATTCTAGCACCGACACCCCCTTAGCCAGGCCGCTGCTCGGCACCTGGGTATATATCTGCAGATCATCAGCGTATAGAAGATGTTTGACCCGTTCTCCATCGAATATCCCAGCTACATGATTTATATAAATGCAGAACAACAGCGGTCCCAGCACCGATCTCTGTGGTACTCCAAGGTTAGTCCCAATCCAAGGGGAGTTACCAGACGATCTGGTAATTACCAGTTGTTCTCTGCCAGACAAGTAAAATCATACCCAACCGAGAACTCCCCTTGAAAAGCCCAGGGGCCTCCTTCTGTCCAGTAGCCACCCAGGTGAAACTGTATCGACAAGCATGTCTCCGAAGCAGGGTTCTCACTACCACACTCTGCGGGATGCCATCCTCTCCACGCGCCTGAGAAGATAAATGCGTCACCGAAAGAACGAAGGTAAACCCCTCCGCGGACGCTACATCAACGACATCCTCCATGGCACGCACCTCATCAGTACGCGAAAGGGACACCCCAGCAAAGTGCACGTTAAGATCCCGCGGCAGGAGACCATTCAACGCCTCGGTCTTTCTAGGCAGGAGCCCGAGACTTCGCAGCTCCTCCTAAACCCTGTTGTTGCCCAATGCTTCAAAAAGACTATTCTGATAGAAGATGGTCTTAGCTTCATCAGATTTGGTTTGGGCTTCCTTGCACAAAACCATGAACTCAGATAAATGCTCCTCTGAACCCATGCGCTTAAAGCGCCTACATACGGCATCACGTTTTTTAAATTATCTTTCCAGCCCAGCATTGATCCACGGAAGCTTACCTCTACGAAGAGTGAAAGTCTTTAAAGGCTCAAGTTCGTTAATGGCCTCCAAGAGATTCGTGCTGAGCTGGTTGAGCGCAGAGTGTTGATTTGACGCAGGGTGTCCGTTATGTCAGTCTGAAATAGAGACCAGTCACACCCCCGCAGAAAGCTAGCCAGCTCCTCATTTTTAATACGACTAAAGTCATGGTATGTAAAAGTATCACTAGCCGGCTCCTGCGTGGGTGCTCTGATCGTGATGGTGATTATGTGATGGTTATTTTGCCAAGGCGAAGGGTCATTTTCATAATTAATAACACTGTCGTTGCTGTCTATAAACAGAATGTCTATCCAGGTGCTCGACACATAGGGGCTGTGTTTGTGCGTCGGCCCATGCTGAACGATCGAAAGCGATAATTCATTAGATAATTGTCATATTAAATTAGAGTCTGCAGTATCTTTGAGGAGGTCTCCGTGTCTGTCTCCCATAATTATTTTCTGGCTAAAATGAATGGTATGTTTTCTAAGTAATGAGAGCATGTCTGAATTCTTCCACGAGATACCCGGCGGCCGGTCAATTACCGCTACGAAGATAGGTGGGGAGCCACCCTGCTGCAGCGTAACCATAATGAATTCTGGTTTTTTGTGCTTACCTGTACCAGTAGTGTTAGAGCACTTTAATATCTTGACCTTGTAATAGTCGCAAACATACAGGGCAACTCCACCACCATTAAGATTACAATCTTGTCTAAAGATTTTATAGCCGGGTATTCGAACGACATCATCACTAATAAGATCACTCAGCCTGGCCTCCGCAACCCCAAAAAGGTGGTAAGTGGGATGATCTATGAGGTATTAGCAGAGGTGATCAACATGGCCTCGTAGAGAGTTCAAATTAACAAACCCCGACTTGATAGAGTCCTGTCCTCTGATCGGTCGGCCAGCCACGCCAGTATCTAGTCAATTTTTATTTTTACTTTTTGAGTTAGTTGAACCAGCTATATTCGTATTAGAGTTCAAAGGTTCTACAGCTATTATTTGTTCTTTATTACTGGCAGGTAGTGCGCAAGGTTTACAATTTTCAGATATGGTGTTTAAATCTGATGCACTGCCGAAAGTGTAAGCTCTCTCTCCTTCCTTCTTACGTACATAAAAACGACCACCTCTATGCCAGATTAATCTGAAACCAAGGTTTCTAGCAATTATCTTAAGATTTTGAAACTCTTTGTACAAATATCGTTCTAAGAACTCATTAATGAAAATTGGACGGTGTTGTAAATGTTTTATGGTTTCTTTGTCAAGGAGAGAGAGGTTAATATCCGCTACATTAAAAGAGGTAAATTTGTGTTTCGCTTCTAGGACCTCGCGTACTAGAGAATTACGGGACAACCGTACGAGCATTGAAGGTGGCCCCGTCTTAGAGGAGGCACCTTGCCCCGCCGAGTCGGTTGTGTTAGAGTACCGTTAGTATCTGTGGTATCTCTGTGGGAGGTGCTGGCATTAGGGTTGGGCTTGGCACTATTTCCGGACCTTATGTTGCTGCGGGACTTATTGACGCGCAGTTCTGTAACCTTTATAATATCATTTTTATGGAAGGTCGGCAGGATGGTTCCGAAAATAGCGCACACCAGGTCAACCGACCGAATGCCCACTGCATTACAGTCAACAAAGCCGGAAACCACAAGCGCACCACCCTCACCACTCACCGACTGTTTAACAGATGGTCCGGAGATAGTGCCTTTCCTCGAGCGTGAATGAACACGCATACGAGACAACCTAGTCTTCATAGAGGTGATTTGTTTTGAGTGAGTAGTGTGAACAGCCAACTCGGATGGCAGATCAAGGGTTTCGTCGTCATTGTCGACCGCCACCGGTGTAACAGCAATATTATGAGCAGCATTGTCATCATTGACTATTAACATGTTGTTTTTATGTTTATTACTATTTCTATTAATAACCTATAATTTATTATTACTTTTATTGGTTGTTGTAAGTTTGCTTACTTTAATATTATGCAATTCTTTTTTAAGATAAACTATTTCGTCATTTAAATCGATTATTTTATTTTTATTAGAATCATTTTCAGCGGTATTCAGTTTAAGGTAGTTCGATACATCTCCGCTTGCGGGGTGAGGGAAGAGAGTCCCCTCTCTCCGCACACCCTCACGCAGCCAACAAGCTTGACTTTTTGTTATTTTCGTTAATAACTCAAAATTGAAACTGTCAATCTTTACCAAACTTGGCGCATACATTTTTTTTTATTTACCTCTAACCATTTTTTCGATAAGCGCACTCTATGTTAGTTTGCTTTTTCTTCGAGTCTCTCATAAGAGCCCATCTATTTCTAGTTAATTTTGAAGTTAAATATCTTTCGAACTACGTTGTCAAATGTTCTGAAATTTTGTGTATTATCGTGTAATATGAATACGAATGACATATTTGACAGCACTAGTCCAATGCGTCGAGTGCAATAAATATTTTCACAGACATTGCTTAAAACTTGGACAAAGCGCACCTCAAAGCAAGAACTCTAAGTCTCTACAATGCGTGCGATGTAGTAACGCGAAGGAGGTGTCACGCGGTAAAGCGGGTAGTGAGAGCGCAATACACGCTCCCAAAATATGTACTAACACAATCGAGAACTCTGTTCTATCAGTGAGCCACGTGACGTCAGCGTCTACCCTCCTCCTCCAGAACAAAGCATCGAGCATAGATGTGTCGCAACACACCGCGTTACACCATGCAACCGGCGAGTGCTCGATGTGAGCGGCTTCAACATCTGCAGGAGTTACACATGAGCGTACTGTCTCCGACGCTAAATATTTAGACTTGGAGGCTGTAGCCGGCATCTATGAGCGTTTCACTAGTGGTGCTAAGCAGGTTGGTGCTGCTATTGAAAAAATTGACACTGTTCATAACGAAATAAAATCTATTCCTACTATTTTTGGATATTTGGAAACTGTTACAGATTACTGCAAATCATTTAATGACAGTTTCAGTAAATTGCAAAACCAGCTAGACGCACTCGCTGCTGAAACGCTCAATATAAAAATAAAATTAATGATTTAGAGTACGAAATAACGAATTTAAAGATAACTAAAGAGACTTTCACTAATAAAAATAACACTGAAACAATTAACACAGTCTCCAATAAAAACAAGATTATCAATAAAGTAAAACTTAATCCAGCGACGGCTTCCGAGTCATCTACACGGTTGCTTGCCGCGCCAGCCAGTGACTATACTTCACACAACGTGGTTAACGGTCCTAACAGAAACACTCGTTATACTCGAGCTATTGGTATTACAAACACTCTTACACAGAAATTGAATAACACACAGGGCACTGTTCTTGGAACGCGTTCCAACTTGACGGGGAGAGGGGGGAGCCGGGCACTGGTGATCTCTGGTTACGTGGACTGCATTGCAGCTGGCCTCCAGCCGGATGATGCTGCGTGCGCTGTGCTCTGCGCTCTTCTAACGTCTTTTGATAAAAATAATATCTTGTCAGTCCAAGAGTTGCGTACTAATACTAAACGCAATAATCTTGGTTCCGAGAACGGTGCCAAGCCCACCAATAACATCTCACTTGAATCTGTTGCTGGGAACATCATAACTAACACTGCTGGCGCAGCGAGTGGAGGACGGGGAGAGGGTTTGGGACTTCCCTCACTGCTGGTTCGGCTGACCAGTGACACTCTTGTGAGCGAGGTTTTAGAAGCGAAGCACAAATTTACTGCGTTTAACGTGTCTGATATTAATCTCTCTCTTTAAAAACAATACTATTAAAAAATTACAACACAGACCGATTTTTGTCAACAAATACTTACATCGTGATATCTACAAAAACTTTCAAAATCTTAAATCATAGCGAAAATCTAGGATTTAAATTTGTATGTCATAGGAGAGGCCGATTCTATGTAAGAAAGAGAGAAGGTGATAGGGCGGATAATTTTCAAACTGCTTCTGATCTTCAGGTAATCTTTTCGAATAATAAACCTTTAGCACGACGGGCCAGTAAGGATCAACAAATTCCTTCTAATATTTTGGCTTCAATAGAGTAATCAACTAATAATAATGAACCTAATCTTAACAACGGTAACAAATTCACTACAAACACTGTTGGTTCTCAAAATAATTGACTATCTACTGCCCGGGCTGGTCGCTCGTGGGGAGGACGGGATACCGTTTTGGCGGGGTTTTTTAACCTGACCTCGCTAAGAGATCACCGATCACGATCACCTCCGCCAGTACCTCGCGGATCATCCCACTTATCACTTGTTTGAGGTTGCGGAGACACGACTGGATGATATTGTAAATGACGATGTTATTAGAATCCCCGGCTACAAAGTATATAGAAATGATCGAAATTTGAATGGTGGAGGTGTTGCTCTGTATGTCAGAGATTACCTCAAAGTAAAAATTCTTGCCACCTCTGATACGCATGTACATGATAAACCTAAGATTCCAGAATTCTTAATGGCCACTGTATAGCAGGGTGATGCGCCGCCGATATTCATATCGGTGGTTCATCGCCCTCCTGACGGTCAACTTAAAGGACAATACTTTATAGATACATTAAAATTTCACGTAAATGACTACAGTCACAAAATAATAGTGAGAGATTTCAATGGTGACCTACTCAAAGACGGGAATGATGCTAAATTTATTCGTGAACTAAGTACTGAACTCACACTGCAAATTGCCCAGCACGGTCCAACGCACAAGCACAGCTCCTTTGTGTCGAGCACATGTATTGACATAATACTTGTAGATGACGCTGACACTGTACTCGACTTTGACAATCATCCTCCGCCATGGCATGGCAGACATAATATAATTAATGTCTTTATCCGGACACAGACTCGGGAACCAATCAGCGATTGTTTTACTTATCGTGACTTCAAGAATATCAATAATGACGAGCTGATCGGTTACCCCAGGGGCTGTGACTGGTCACAGTTTGAACGTGACGTGATTGACGTTGACGCAGCAGTAAATCAGCTCAGTGTGAATCTCACGGAGGCAGTAAATATATTGGGACCTTTAAAAACCTTTAAGCCGCGCAGTGGCAGACCTCCCTGGGTGGATGCTGAGCTTGAAAGCTTATACAAAAAATGTGATACTGTTTACAAACGATATAAGAGAGTGGGTTCTGATAAGCTCCTTGAAGAGTTCTTGCAACTGCGACGCGAAGCCCAGATAAAAACGGATCATGCAAGAACAAGTTTCTACCAAAATGAATTATTTGAGGCTCTGGACAATGGTAGAATATGGGAGGATCTGCGTAATCTGAAATTACTGCCGAGAAAGAGTGGCGAGTTGAATGGCCTTACGCCGGCGCATCTCAATGCTCACTTTGCTGGTGTGTCATTGTCGCGGAGGGATGAGAGTCGAGCCATGGAGGAGGTCATTTCTGGGGCTCCTTCTGAGGGGTTTTCCTTCACAGAGGTGAGTCTCAGCGATGTCATCCTCTCTGTTACGCACTTCTAGTCCCAGGCTCGCGGCGACGACGTCATTCCGCGGGGTGTGGTATTGGGATCTCTGCCTATCATTAGCAACATGTTAGTGCGGCTATTTAATGCATCACTCTCGAGCGGAACTTTTCCGGCCCTTTGGAACCTTCATAACCTCGACTAATTCAGTGTTTGCATCTCTGTACTGTGGAGTCATCTTAATTAATTAATTTTTAATGTCTATGTGGAAGCGTCCTAATTTATTACTTCTTTGTCGTGCCGTTTCAGTGTTTGTTCCCCCGTCCAAATTTATTACTTAGATTAAGCGGGTGTGAATGTATTTAAGTGTGCCTGGTTGGAGTGATTATGGGCTGAAGTGCTGTGATAAAGCATGGGCGAGACGAAATACATAATGTGATTCTGACCTCAAAAGACTAATTAACTTAGGATTTTAGTTTTAATTCTTAATTCTTTTTAATTCTTATTAATTCACAATATTCATCAACTTTTATGATTTTTATGATTCTAGTTTTGACTTAGTATTTTCTACTATTTAAATTTTATATCTACACTCTTAAGTTAAGTTTTATTTCTACACCTAGGATAAATTTTTACTTCGTGTTTTATGAAACACCTCTAACGAGGTCTTTTGGGATCAGAAGATTTTAATATGTTGATGGTATTGAACTACTTTATTGCGAAATTATATTTTATTCTGTGATTTATTTTGCTTTAGTCGTTTGACTGATAGATATAAGAAAATCTATAAAAACTGTGATATTAAACATTAACACATATGCACTAATCTATGTAACTGATATAAAATGTCGCTGGCTAACTGCCATAACACTGCTATTGTATTTACAAGTTGTATTACTGTTTGTACTGAATTGTGCAATAATAAATCATATCTATCTATCTATCTATCTATCTACTATAGGGGAAACCAAAAATTCGTAAATATTTACATTTTCTTCAAATAAATTATAAATATCCAAAATTACATATCAACAAAAGAGCTATAAGAACTTCAAAATTGTAGAGTGCCCTATACAAAAAACCCCTGCTTTTTCCGATGTTAAAAAACAGTTGTCTGCAGGAACGACGATTTCTCAAAATACGCGATTTCTCATTTTCTGATACTCATCAACTTTTTTAAATAATTATTTCTCTGGTTTAATCATATATTTCTCACAGAAATATGCTTATAAAAGAGCATAATTTATTCTTTAAAAAATAATATTAATATATCACTTTGGGCCTGATGTACATATTTTATCTTCGAAATTACTGATTTTTGTTTAAAGTGGGGTTCGGGACGGACAAGTTAAAAAATGCGTTTTGGGATCTGGGACCAATGCCAGAAGTTTGTTTTAGGAGATGCAGAATCAAATGCCAAAGTGTACGGAAAAACCATTTTGTGGTCAAACGTATAAGTCATTCGCCCTGAGTACCTAAATATTGCATATACAGGGGGCGAGTGCCTAAAAACTATAAAAGCCAGAAATACAGAAAGAACTTATGAAATTTTCAAGTTTATTTTAAGTAATGGTGATGGATGCAAAATCCAATGTGATGCTTGGAATGATGATGCCCAACATTTTGAAAATCAAATTCAAATTCATCAAGTGATTCTTTTGGAAACAGTGCAGGCAAAAGAAGCATCTAATTTTAATTACGGAAATTCACAAATAATTACATTTGAGAAAATTTTCAAAAATTATTTTTTTTCGAAATTATAGTATTTCTGATCCCAAAAATTTAGAAACTTTAAGTTTTGCAAATATCCGTGATAAAAATGGATACATAAGTAATAATTAAAATCCTATAATTTAATTAATTTTAACAATAAAAAAATTATTGATTACCGTTTTTTTTCAATAGAAACTGAAGGATATTTGCGCAATGAATGCGGGAGGAAGTATTATTGAGCGTAATAAAAATAAAGACGACTCTGATGATTCTGTAGATGAAGAATATGAAGACTTCGTGAATGACGAAAACGATGAAAATGAAGATGATGCAAGAAATATTAAAAGTAAAGTGTGGGAGTATTTTGAAAAATTGGAACGTGACGAAGCACAATGTAGAATTTGTGCGAAAGAAATAAGAACGCCTCAAAGTTCTACAACTGGCTTATGGAGACACTTACCAAATAGGCATAAAACAATTAATTTATAACCTTTAATAGCGTACAACAGAACTGAAAAACAAATTACATATATGGAAAGTAATAGTGTAGAAGCAAAAGAAATTACGGCCAAAATTGGTTTCATATTGATTAGAGATTTGTTGCCTTATAATTTTGTTGAAGAAAAAGGGTTTGGTTCTTCAATGAAACATATTATACCGAACTATAGAATTCCTGCTAGGACGACCTTTTCAAGGAATTCCAAAGATTTATAATATAACTAAAACAAATTTATTACAGTTTATTAAGCAAAATATTGAAAGTAGTGAATACTAAGCATTATATTATTATTATATATGTATAATAGTTTTAAACAAATGAAATTCAGCTGCAGATAAAATAGGCTTCTTTTAAATAAACTACTAACATTTGATAAATTCTGAAAACTAAATATAAATTCAAAACGGCATAGTAAAAACCTGTGACTGTGTCGCGGATGGCATTCGTAACGAACGTGGAGGACTGAGTTTGATTTCAGCTGAGTAAAGCCGTGCCTTTTTTGACTGCTCCTCCTCTCGTTAATTTTTCATTGGTTTATCGAATGTAAATTTCTAACAATTGTGATAATGATTTAAATAAATAACTTCTTTCTTAATCGTAGCGTGATTACTATTGTTAATATTTTTATTATTGTAATTCAATAGAAAAATTATATAATAATTTCAAATTTTTTTATTACACTTTAATTCTTCCTTTAGGTAATTTAAAAACAATATTTTTAACGACCGACGGATATACTTCAAGATCTATCGATTGGTTTGTATCCTTAACTTTACATTATGCATTAA
Source organism: Eupelmus azureus (assembly GCA_030522685.1). Taxonomy (NCBI): domain Eukaryota; kingdom Metazoa; phylum Arthropoda; class Insecta; order Hymenoptera; family Eupelmidae; genus Eupelmus; species Eupelmus azureus. The sequence goes on along the minus strand of JAPYZA010004512.1, from coordinate 5,181 downwards.
AAGATTTTATTCTTCAACACTTCACTCTTGCTGTAAGAAGTATAAAAGAGGCACATACAAGCATAAATTTAAATAAATTTCTGAATCATGAATTAACGGAGTGGAAAATCGATTCTTTAAATTAAAAAAAAATTTTGTCACTGATAGCGCACCAAATATTGTTTCTGCTATTGCGTTGTCAAAAGATTGGATCAGGATTCCTTGCTTCGATCATTTATTAAATCTAGCTATTAATGATGTTGAACGCGCTAATAAAGATCTAGAAATTATTGTAAAAGAAGCTAAAAGGATAGTGGGATTTTTTAAAAGATCAGCAACAGCAGCTCAAAAACTTAAGGATATTTGACGAAATCAAACGCCAGATACTATCCCGCTAAAATTGATTCAGCATGTAGAGACCCGGTGGAATTTAAAATTCGACATGTTTCAGCGCATCTTAGCGTTAAGAACTCTTTTATCTACAGTGTTGGCTCAGCGAGGAATGCCTGAAAATTTTATTAATCATGAATGGGATTGTATCGAGATATATGTGAAAGTTATAGGCCCTGTAAAACAAGTTACAACAATAATGGAAGGAGATAAGTATCCTACGATGTTTTCTTATATTCCAATGATTTCAGGATTATAAAATATTTTAGATTATGATGAGAGTATAAGTGAAGAAGAAAATGAATTAGCAAAGCAATATAATGAATCAATAAAAAAACGCTTTGACTGTGTTCATGATAATGATAATGAAGTCTTATTCTTTCAATAATGGTTGACCCTCGTTATAAAGATAGATTTTTAAATAAACCATCATAGAAAACAACTTTTAATAAATTATTTGAAAGACTAAATTCATTTGCTGGAATAAATACTGCAACAGCTGGAAATATTGAAGTGAGGCGAAATATTGAATCAAGTAAGATTTGCAATATTATTTATTTATTAATTATATGAATAAATAAAATGTTGTTAAATAAAATTGTGCTAAATTTGGTTCTGAAAAATAAAGAATTGTTCCTTATTAATAAATAGACTTTAAATTTAAATAAAATTTTATTGTTTACAGATAAGCCACTTCTAAAATTAAGAACATTTTTTAAAAAAGTTAAAATGGATGATGAATGTAAGAACTCGCCAATAGAATATATTAAAAAAGAATGTCAATTATATTTAGAGAATTTTGTAATTGATATTAAAATGGACCCATTAACTTGGTGGGCAAAAAATCAAACCAATTACCCTCATATAGCGATTGCCGCATATAATTATTTATCTGGACCAGGCACCCAAGCAAGCAGTGAAAGATTGTTTTCCACTGTAGGCAACATTATAAGTATCGATCGTGTACAATTATTGACAGAACATGTCGAGGAAATAGCATTCTGTCATGAAAATCTTAAATTTGAATAAATATAATCTTATTTGTACTATGAAGTCGTCTTTTTTATTCGAATCACACAGAGTAGTCGCAAGCCAAGGCTAGAAATCTCGAATTTAGTCGAGGAATCTTAATAAAACTCAGAAAATCTCGAGAAATGTCGGGAAATCTCGAGAAGTCTCGAGAAATCTCGAGAAATCTCGAGAAATCTCGGAAAATCTCGAGAAATGTCGGGAAATCCCGAGCAAAAGTCGAGATTCTCGGGGATTCTCGAGATTGTAAAAGAAAAGTCGAGACGAGACGGGATCTCGTCTCGTTTCGCCTAAAAAGCTCGAGAAAAATCTCGTCTCGTCTCTAACGTGGTCTCACACATCCTTACAGTGTAAGCATAGATAATTTTACGTATAAAAAGAATACTATTATAATAGCTGATATGGATGAACCTGATATTGAGTTTGACAAGATAGAGCGTATTTTTATAGTATACAATAAGAATTTATTAGGGTATATTCCATATAATGTTATTGAATTTGATACTCACACATTTGGACACAGTGTCAGTGAACAATAAAAAACATCGCACTTCTTAGAGATAAATATATTTTTGATTGTAACATCTTGGCTCGCCAAAGTCCAATAGAGTCTACATACAGAATATCATCATCAACGAGCAATAAATTCAGTTTTCGATATAAAAAAAAAAATTGTCGATTCTAATTTTTTGCCAACCTTGCTCCCGTGCATAATATTTGAGGTAATACATTAAAAGGTACTAAATATATCATAAGACATTTTTTGTAATAGCAAATTAAGTAATTCTAAATAACATTGTTAATCGAAATTTTCTAATAAATATAATTATTAAGACAAATTTCTTTATTATCGTTGATTTAATTCTTACCTGGTTCTTTGTTTAATGTATTATACTGATTGCGATACGATATAAATATTAAATGCATGCGATTTAAATAAAATAAAAACAAAATGTTTTAATAAAAAAGCTTTAAGAGGATATCGTAGCGGTATATCTTATGCACTAATTTTGTTTATACTAAAACAATTGCATTCTTATTATTATTTCATAAGCTGAGCGCCTTAGTTATTACTACTAACTTACTTAGTTAATCCAACAAACCCGTTAGATTCATTTAAAAAGTAATAATTTAATACAAAACTGTCTAAATTTCAATATAAATGCGTTTTCGCTATACGATTTAACACATTTTTTCGATTTTTAATCAACTTATTATTTCTAGCATGATTTCATGAGCTGAGCGACCTAACAATTGCTAATACAGAGCCAACGAAACCTTTAGATTTATTATACAGTTAATAATTTTAACAAAAACTTGGAAATACAGTAAAGATCAGCTGTCGTAAGTTCTAGCAGAGGCCCACTATTCTAAAACGAATATGTGCTAAGTAGTCGATTTGAAGTTTAACTCAAGGCGAAAAAACCCACTTTGTCCGGTTCAAATTCGATAAAATCCTGATTTTTGGCAGCATTATGAAAAATAGCTGATTTTAAGAGTTTAAGGTTATGTAACTGAACAGCATGACTGCTTGGTATATTCACACCACCTGAACCCGCCCCTCCCTTGCTAATGGTGGGCATCAACTCGCGCGCCGTGTGCTCTCCCTTGCTAGCGAATGGATTGAGGTTGCTGCTGCACCTGCACACAGGGGGGGGGGCGAGAGAGAGCGGCGTGCGCCTGTGCTGAATCGGCGCGAGAGTCAGTCCTCGACGAGGCCTTGTCCTTGATTATCATAAAAACAACATCAAATCATGAAAAAAGACGAAAAAATACCATACCGTAAAATAGCTTAAAAATATGACAAAATATCGTAAAATCGCTCAAAAGAACGGCTAGATTCCGAGATTTGTAGAATACAACGTAAAATAATCGAAAATATCGTGAAAACGACGTCAAATCGAGGAAAATAACGCGAAAATGTCGTAAAATGGCGTAAAAATGCGTTAACACATCGTAAATTCTCTCGAAATAACGTCTAAATTCGGAGATAACGGAGATCCAAAGAAAATCTTGTATACAGTATTGGAGATAGGTGGAAATCTTTGATAAATTAAGCACAAATATTGCAAAGTTTTATGAAAACGACGTCAAATCGAGGAAAAATTGTCGAAACAAAAAGTAAAAAAAATGAAAAAAAAGTGAAACACCTCGAAATAACGGCTAGTTTCGGAGATAAAGGAAGATAATTCATAAATTAAGCAAAAATATCGCAAAATGTGAAGAAAACAACGTTAAATCAAAGAAAATAACGTAAAAATATCGAAAAATAACGTGATAAAGAGGAAAAATAACGTAAAATCCCTCAAAATAACGGCTAGTTTCGGAGATAAAGGGAGATAATTCATGAATCAATAAAAATATCGCAAAATATCGAGAAAACAATGTCAAATCGAGGGAAATATCGTAAAAATATCGAAAAATAACGTAAAAAAGTGGAAAAATAAAGTAAAACTCCTCGAAATAAGGGCTACTTTCGGAGATAGAGGCCCTAAAAAAAATCTTGTACACGGCGGCGGCGGCGGCGGCGGCGGAATCGTTTTATATATACTAGGGGGGCTTCGCGCGCCAACCCCCCATTCCAGTCATGAAAAACAAACGATTCAAAATACATAGCGTTAAAAAATCGAAAGGTGACCTAAAAAGTAAAAATATAATGTAAAATCTTGTAAAATAAAGGTTATTTTCTGAAATAAATAGGGATATTTGATAAATTAAGAACAAATACCGCAAAATATCATGAAAACGGCGTTAAATTGAAGAAATAAACCTGAAAATTTCGAAAAATAACCTTAAAAAGTGAACAAATAACGTAAAACCCCTCGAAATATCGGTTAGCTTCCTAAATAATGATGAATACTCTATAAAGTAAGCAAAAATATCATAAAATATCACGAAAATAACATCAAATCGTGGAAAATATCGAAAAATAACGTAAAAAATTAGAAAAATAAAGTATAAGCCCTCAAAATATCGGCTAGTTTCGGAAACAAAAGGGGGATGATTCATTAATTAAGCGAAAATATCGCAAAATATCGAGAAAACAACGTCATATCGAGGAAAATATCGTAAATATAACTAAAAATAACCTTAAAAAGTGGCAAACTAACGAACAAACCCTTGAAATAAGAGGCTAGTTTCGAGGATAAATAGGGATAATACAAAATATAAGCAAAAATATAGCAAAATATCAAAAAAAACAACGTCAAATCGAGGAAAATATCGTAAAAATAACTAAAAATAACCTTAAAAAGTGGCAAACTAACGAACAAACCCTTGAAATAAGAGGCTAGTTTCGAAGATAGATAGGGATAATACAAAATATAAGCAAAAATATAGCAAAATATCAAAAAAAACAACGTCAAATCGAGGAAAATATCGTAAAAATATCGAAAAATAACAGCTAGTTTCGGAGATATACAAAGATCAGGCAATGTTCAGGCATTTTCGAAGATAAAGGAGGATAATCCACAAATGAAGCAAAAATATCTCAAAATATCAAGAAAACGACGTCTAATCGAGGAAAATATTGTAAAAATATCGAAAAATAACGTTAAAAAGTGGACAAGTAACGTAAAACCCCTCAAAATAACGGCTAATTTTGGAGATAAACGGGGATAATTCATAAATTAAGCAAAAATATCATAAAATATCAAGAAAAGAACGTCAAATCGAGGAAAAAAGCGTAAAAATATCCAAAAATAACGTAAAAAAGTGGAAAAATAACGTAAAACCCCTCAAAATAACGGATAGTTTCAGAGATAAAGGGGGATAATTCATAAA
>JAPYZA010004511.1:0-13399 GCA_030522685.1 Eupelmus azureus | reverse complement strand
TGTAGATATAAAATTTAAATAGTAGAAAATACTAAGTCAAAACTAGAATCATAAAAATCATAGAAGTTGATGAATATTGTGAATTAATAAGAATTAAAAGAATTAAGAATTAAAACTAAAGTCCTAATTTAATCAGTCTTTTGAGGTCAGATCACATTATGTATTGCATCTCGCCCATGCTTTATCACAGTCCAGATTGCTGATCCGCTTCAGCCCACAATCACTCCAACCAGGCACACAAGATGTTGCCATAAAGAGAGAGTGAGAGAGAGAGAGAGAGATAAGAGGTCCAGGGAGAAAGAAAGAGAGAGGAAGAAAAAAAGAGAGAGGGAGGGAGGGAGAAAGCGAGAGAGAGAGAGTGAGGGGGGGGGGGGGGTACGGTTGCCCAAACAGTCTGAATGGTTTGTTTATGTTACTTTGTTTTCAAATTAATCATTTTAAAAATACACGTAATATAGAGTATAATTTCTTTATTAAAAAATAAAATTGTATATAAATTATAAAATTCAAATATTATTTCATAATTTGATTCAAATGTATATCTACCGATATAATGTATAAATTATTCTTGTGTCATCATTGTATTGTTCTATTAAATATTATTCTTTGTCCATTCTATTATTAATACAACGTTATTGATACAAAAAACTTTTAATACTTTTTTCATACATCACAGTTTACAAAACTTAATGACGATTATATCTAAAAATTTAATAGTATTATTTAAATAAAACTTTTCTTTTGCAAGCGTATTCCACTAGCATCTAACAGTTGTTGTCCTATCATTTTTGAACCGTAGCATACAAAGTAAAGGATTAATTCTTCTTCGGTCTCAACCACATCAAGCTTCCTCGGCGAAAACGCGGAATCGCAGCGGTTACTTACATCTCGAGGTGTCCCCACAAATCCTGTCACCTCGATCTTCCTAATTCGAAAAGTATTTTCCCCGCTATTCGCAAACTCCGAAATCAACAGCATCTTGCCTTCGGCCAAATTATGTACGGCTTTCAGACTCTCTCCAATAGGTAAGTAAGGTGCAGTAATGTTCAGTCTGATTTTGCCCGTAGCATCAAACTGAACGCAGCGAAGACCGTCCATAAAGCGCGGCCAGCATAACCCTAAGTGTTCGTGAGCATTCGAGATACTTGTCAATCTGTCTATTTCCAGCAAGTTCACCGGTTCATTCGTAATGAGATCTGTCACTTGTTCGGATGAATCGATGAGCTTTACTTCGAATAATAGAAAAGCTTTAAGGCCACAAACGAAAAAACCCTTCGTCGGCGAGTCCGCAACGATGGTATAAACATTAGCCGCTGTCAACTCGGTTCCAAAGGGAACTGGTTTACCGATGAGTTGGCCTTCCGTATCAAAGCTAACGCGACATCTGCCAGTAACACCAGCGCAAAGCGTTTCGTTACTTCCAAAAATTTCGAAGCCATTATTATGTAACACCGGTTGGACGTTTATCTTATTGACATCTACAATGAAGCTGTACTCGACTTGATGGCTGAGCGAGCAGGTGGACAAGTGAAGAATACTGAGATGCACTTTAGGTTGTTCATACCAAGACAGAACAATCTTGTCGTCGTCAAAACGTCGCAGCGCGGTCAATTCACGTGGTGCATCCATTTCGGTATTTGGTAGTAGTACGCTGCAGTTATATGATCGCTCATTTGAAGGGTACCTATGCTCGATAAATACGGTACAATTGATTGGCATCTCGTCATTGCATTCGGCGTACAAAAAGGTGCCATTGCTAGAACCAAAATCGTTTCCCACTACAATATAATGAAGATCGTTGGTATAGAGCGGGATTGTAGTATATTGGGCTTGCGTACTCGAAGAGATAAACAGCAACGCTAAGATAGCAAGTCTTGTTTTTAGTTCTCGTGCCATAACGTTTTCCAATAAATTTCAAACACGTCACGCCTGGATTCTTGAATAAAAATTTGTTCAAATTAATATTTAATTTTTATATTTTATATATTTAGTTTTTATTATATGGCAATAAAAAAATTATGGATCCAAAATATGACAGGATTATAAAAGATAACCTAGTTTATCAATATAGTTCCATACAGTTTGAAAGCATTAATTGCCAAAACATGACAAAATAAGACTATAATTGTGATATTTTGAAGTTCTTCAGTTATTTTAAGTTCTTTAACGAGACCATTGTATAAGTTAATAGTACCAATTAAGTTTTATTTAAAAATAAAAACTATAATATTTTATGATTTAAAATTATTATTTTAAAATTATTACAAAATACTAATACTTACAAATTAATTAAAGATGATCCACGAAAAATGTGTACCCGTCAACAATCGCTTTTGGGTGCTACTATTACTTTCTTGACAATGTGCTTCTTCTTATAGCTTGCCTTGTATTAATCGTGACTCATTGATTATGAGTGGGAAATATTAGTTACGCAATTGGTATAAACTGTATTAAATAAATATAATCAAAACTTTCGATAGATTAATAAAATGAATCTAATTTTATTGATCTTCATAAGACTTAAATGATTATATCGTTTAAAAATATGAGGTCTAATGTACTAAAAAAATGTACCGCTATTTCGAAGATTTCAGCTTTTATTTTTTTATTATAAAATGTTAAAGTTAACTAAAGAAATATTTACGATGAATTTCCCTTTAATAATTTAGATAAGATATTCTTAAAACAAAGTAATCGATTTTTTATTATAATATGTATACATATAAGTATAGTGTATTTATATTTATTACTGCGATTCCACGGCGATGATCTGCACCTCAGACGTTGGCAGTTTGAATCTGAAAAGAGTTGAATTGTCGATATGTTGTCTCTCTCGTAAATGGAGTAAAGCCATATTTATATAGAATCTGAATAGTAAAAACGGAAATACTTTTTATAAAGAGATTCTATGTCCAGAACAGGATATCCAATGATTAAAAATTAATAATGCATAAGTTAGGAACTGCAATTCAAAATAGAACGATCATAATTTCTGTAACTTAATTTGATCAACACTTGATGGTAAGTATATGCAAAGATGTATGAAACAAAACAATTTGGAGTTTCCCATCTCTTACTAAGTGAAAAATAATTCCGACAGAAAGATAGGATTCCGTTCCATCAAGTTCTATTACATGCTATTATTAATTTATTGACGATTTGCTCGTTCTTATAGTTCGCAATGCATTGTTTTTGATTTACTAATCATGAGAAGAAAATATTTCTTTTTTAATTTTTATGAACTTTTATATTGGATGTTCTAAAAGTTAATAAAATATACTAAATTCATTCAAATCTTATACTATTTCAAAAAGATACGCTGTAATATACTAAAAGTAACACAAGTTCATTCGCGATGTGCAGCTTTTTATAGTTTGTGATTCGCTAATCTTGTGATATTTCTTGCGAAATTCCGATATAGTATTCTCAGAATACTATACTGTTTGATAATGCAGAAAGTTTAATTTGCAAAAAATGCTGAAATAGTTTTTTTAAATAGATAATATTAAACATTTATCAGATAAGTATATTGGATACAAATAACGCTAATTTTTCAAACAACTCATTAAAACAAATTATATAAAATTGTATACATACATTTTTACTTGATATACGAATTTTTTTATTAAACTACTGTATATAGTACACATATTTATGATTCGATTGAATTGTATTATGAACAAAAATAATTTTAAGATTAATTCTTAAAATGAGAATAAATTTGCTTTTGACTATTAATTACTTTCTTTTATTAACGTTGTTAAAATCTCTACTAGCGGAAAGTAGTTAGAAAGTAATAACAATGCTATTTTTCTATATTAGTACGACAAAAAAACTTATTATAATACTTACGGCTTATCAATTTATAAGAACTTAGAATTACACCTGGTATAGTGTAGAATACTATGAATAAAAGAATATAATGTATAAATATTGTGTTTTATACCGTGATAATAAGAAAATAGTAATGAACAATTTTAAAAGTATTTAATTCTTTCTTTTTAATATCCACTATAATTTTCTTTTACAAAACAAATATAAAGTTTAACTAAAATTATTTACAAAACATACATTAATTCAATGCTAAAAAGGAGGTTGAGGTTTTAAATAAATAAATATTTTTTTCTTTGTAGATTAATGTGCTTATAAGTTTATTGCATTGGATTGACTTATTTATTTACAGTAGGAGACACATACATGTACGCGTATTTTTGTTCTACTCTAAATCAATTATCTACATGTATTATTTTTTCTTCTGGATATATGAATCCACTTTATGCTTAATTTTTAGTTTATTCTCTTCCGTCGGTCCGATATAATTATTTTTTTATTCTTTATTTACCATACACATTCTTATTGAGAGATGGATCCTGATAAGGGCTCAGAGTTTTGGCGCGCTTTCTATCGATGGCGAATCTCACACGCGTATTTTGATAAATAAGTCGTTTTCGAAGCTGAAGAATTATGGAATAATGTAGATTTTTGTCGTTTTTAAAATCACTTGTTGAAACACTTTCTTACAGAATCTGCTATTAGTTTGCATTATAAGGAATTAATACAAAATGGTGACCTATTTATAGTTATGTGTTCCGCTGTTGCAATATTTTGTTATAGCTTTTCGCTTCACTTACTGCCTGTTTTATTTAACGATATTGCAGATGTATTCTCTAATTACAAATGCAACGAGTCGACTTCTGTAACGAAGATGCCAAAACTCATTGCGGATAATATCGGTAATAGTCATTAATGGCCAACATTTGTTTTTGATTGTTTATATTAGCTACCTACGTTTACTTAAAGCTACTATCACACCGATTTATACAAGTATCGCCTATGAAGTACCATTTTTGTTCCGAGCGGTATTATTTCTGTATATGTGCATGATATGGTATTCAATTGAAACTTTGGCATTTATATTTAATCAATCTTCTATTTTCTTTTGTTTTAGAAAGAAGATATTTTGTTCGAATCAGTCGTTTAAAAAAAGCCTGTGTTAATTAATATAATTACTGAAACTAATTTGTTTGTTTTTATAAAATAAAGAATTATATGTGAGATGCTTGGATCTTTATTTTTTCAAAATCGTCTCAGCAATAGTATAAGATTTAGATTTATTTATACATACATAAATAAAATTTATATTAAAATATACATATATGTACACTGGATTCACATGTAATTGCAATATAGTTGTATTAAAATAACTCAAAAACTTTTAAAACTGGTTTACTTATTCTTTTAATAAAATATTAAAAATGCCTTACTGATGACAAACTTCTTAATTCAATACATAAATTTCCAGAAACCTCGATAACACAGCTGTTTTACAGAGCATGAACTAATCTACTATTATCTACAATAATGAAATAAGTATAATGCACATTTTTATTTTATTTATTTAATGTAAATTAATGCACAAGCTGCATTATCGGTGACAATTTCGTATCGAATATACAAGATAAATTTAGTTTCACCTCACTTTAATTTTCTAAGTGTTCTTCGATTTATTTGACGCGCATAATATGAATATTTACAAATATATACAAAACATAATTTATAACACAGTTCGCGTATCGCGACCCTTTCCCACATTAAACCAATCGTTGATTAGTACTGAATAAATTTAATACCTATTTGAAACTGTCTAATTACACAGCGTGAACGAGACTTGTTTACGAAAGGTCATACAAACGTATAGTTAAACTACATAACGATTATTAATGTTTTATGTTCGTATGTTTTATGTTTACTGTCTTTAATTTCGAGAATGAAATTACTAAAAACAATGATCAAATATAATTTTCAAATGATTGTTTAATTTTTAAAAATATTTATATTATCTTTTTTATTAACTTATTCTCGAATATAATGTCATTGTCGTCAAAGTAAAGGCTTATGTAAATTTCAAGCAAATGTCTAAAAAGACTATCGGTATAAAATCATTGTTTTAAAAATTTCTTGATAAACAAAAAGCATAGCATAAATTACAGATTATCGAATTGCTTAACTGATGGATTAAACATTTTTTATACGATGATGGTATTGCTATTTTTTGCTAAAGTCTAGCTGTTACTTTGGTGCGCCCTCATCGTAATTATCCGTGTTATTTCTTCACACACAGTCTTTTCATTTTCGCGTTTATCGACCGCGACTAGAAATCGTTTACGACAAAAGATGAAGTATTTTTCGATCATATATATATACATATATATTTGCATAATTGAATATTAAAAATTTGCTTATGATTTTATAAGAGAATATTGAATTGTAATTGAAATTTCTACCAAAATTTACTATATTTAATGGAATGTTTTTCAAGAATAATAAAATGTTTAATATTTTTGCATTTTAATTCTCTTATTACAAAAATGAATCTAGAAAAGTGTAAATTTCGTGCTCTCATAACTGAACTGTTCGTTTAATTTGCATCATGTACATCGCAACATGCTAATTAATATTATACCTCTTGTCGTCGAAAGCAATACAATAATTTAACTACTTTTGAACCCTGCATTGGTCCTTAACAGTAGAGCTATGTCTACAACTCGCTGTGTAGATGGTAAATGAGGTAGTTGGTTATCAATATGCAACTGATATTTCATCGTAGCATCAATAGTTCAGTCCTCTGCTATTTTACCGATTCCATCCGAACACTTAATAATCAGCTCAACTTAATTACTGGAAATTATTTCATTCGATTAATTATTCACAATCACCACTATTTAGTTCGTCTTTAAACCCTTCATTTCGAAGATTGCACCAATGACCCTAGATCGGTGGGGTAGCACGGTGGCGCCAGGATCAACGGACACTGATTCTTTCTAGCAAAGTGCACGTTCTCCTGTCACAACATTTTGCTCAGGTAGCTATTTGAGCCAGGCGGTGGAAGCAAAAATGGACTAACAAAGGCATGTGCCGTTGGTCCATGATGCACTGGCGAATAACCTGACTGCTGGCTGTGACTTTGACTCGAACCACTAAGTCCACTTAACGGTACTGGCGATCCCGTATCGTGAAGTTTCCTCATGTGCTTCTTTAGATCGAAATTTCGACAGAAACCCTTACCACAAATCTTGCAACTGAAGGGCTTTTTGTCGTTGTGCGTATGCATGTGGAAGGTAAGGTTGTAGATCTGGTGAAAGGCTTTATTGCAAATGTTGCATTTGTAGGCTTTTTCCCCGCTGTGAGTCAACTTATGATTCTTGTAATTGCCTTTCTGATGAAATCCTTTACCACAGTATTCGCAAACGAATGGCTTATAATTCGCGTGAATCCTCGTGTGGGTATTTAACGTGGAGCTACGATTGAAGGCCTTGCCACAGGTCAGGCATTTGTGTGGCTTCTCTGCCGTGTGGATGATCTTGTGTCTGCACAACGTGCTAGCCTGGCGAAAGCCCTTTCCACAAATCTTGCAAACGAATGGCCTGGCGCCCGTGTGAACTGGCATGTGTCTGGTGAGATTGTAATGGGCATTGAAGACCTTGCCGCATTCCGAGCAGGTGAAGGTCTTCTGTTTAGTCGAATTGCTGCTACTCGTATCCCTGGGCGAGGAGCCTTTCTTCTCCCTCACAGCAGTCTCATCGGGCGAACTCGACGACAGAGACAATCTGGACGTCTCCTGATGAGTTGGCGGGGGCGACCGACTACTCTGAGCCGTCGTCGGTGTAGTCGAACTCGGCGGTGGACCAGGAAAAGACCTCAACAGAGGATTCGAATGGTAGTGAAGGAGAGGATAGTACTGTAGAAGATTCTGGTGATGCCTGAACGTCGGAACGTATTTCTTGAAGGCGGACTCTAGGTGGGCTGAATAACTCATCGACAGGCTGGGCGCTGTCTGCTGTAGAATAGCCGTCGCCATCGTTGGCGATAAGGCGGTGGAAGGTGCCGATTGTGATTGACTGGATTCCGTCATCCGCTTGTCCGGCTCCATGATCTTGGCGATCGAGAAGGTTAGGTTGCGGGTAGGCGGTGGCGAGATCACCCTGTCCGGGGGTAAACTCGTTGGTGTCTCTGATGCCATTGTTTGGCCCGACGAGAACGGTTGCATAGCGTCAATCTGAAATAACGGATAAGATTATTATTATTTTGATTGATTATTTAATTTAATTATAAAATTGTTAAAATTGCAAAAAATTATTTTTTAGAATTGTTTCTTAAATGTTAAAGATATATATTTCCTAGTTTTCATTTTTACATCACAAAGATCGTAAATCAATTATTTATACAGAAATAAATGGTGCGCATGCACTCGACAATGCATGGCACTCGTGAAAAATGTGGAAAGAAAAATGTGTAAAAAAATATGCGACCCTCACTTGTACACTCTCTGCACTACAAGGATTGATGAATAACATTTGCATACCGAGTGCAGCGACGGTAGCGGAAGGCTTTGTAATAACCTTTTTTGCATAGTTCCATATGGAGGTTTATCAATTAGTTATTTAGCCGAGTATTTTTTGCTTTTACATTTTTAAATTAAGTGATGAATGCTAATCGCTATTCTCTTAATTACTATTTATATATACAGTAAAAAGTCCAACTTGATTAATTTTTAAAGCTCCATTATTGTTGGCGTGAAAAGCTCAAGATTCTAAACGATCGATTCAGTGAGTCGATGTTCTTAACCAAATGCTAAGCGCGTATTCACGAAAGTGAACATTTATGTCAAGAGCGGAACCCACATGTTCGTAAGTGCAAACGACACATGCGGTCCTGCTATTACGTTCGCTCAATTGGTCCTCGTGTTGACAGGAAAAAATCTCAAAATCATAGGGGTTGCTAAACGTCAATTTTGGCAGACAACTGTCTTTTGTGTTAGTAAGCTAAATTCGTTCTTTTTCATTCTTCATTTTGGTTAAATAAAACTTTGCAATTTGCATTAAAATTTTGCATTAAATTATTTATTTCTTTAGTTTGATAATAGTAGTACGAATTTATAAATCGAAACATCAACTTTTATCTTTATTGCTAAATACAATATAAAATTAAATGTTATGATGAAAGTTAAAATTAGAATAAATTACTTAAAGATTTGATTGTACATGTTTCAATCCATGCGATGCAAATTTAATCAAATGCCAATAAACCCTCAACCGGATCAAAATTTAATGTATCCTTTACTTAATAAAAGGCGCATTGCAAGTAAGTTTTCATTTCATTTCAAGAAGAGCCGCAAGCAAGCTCACGTACACATAAGGAAAAGGAGAGAGGTGGTAGAGAGGGGTCTGAATGGCTCAGCTGAATGAGATGCAAAATGGTCAGCACTGTGTCGTCGTCGTCGTCGTCGTCTAGCTAAAGGCTGCTCTCCCTCTCTCTCTCTCTCTCTCTCTCTCTCTCTCTCTTTCTCTCTCTCTCGTCTCTCTTCCTCCCCGGAGGGGGTATATATGTCGTGACGTTTGCACTGCGACGACGACTCGACGAAATGTTTGCTCCTCGGAATGGCGTTATATTTGAACTTGGAATGACGGCTGGAATTGGATGGCGCGGTTGGCTCTGTGCGGCACATGAAATACTCACACGCGAAATTCCCTGAATGCCCTTGCCGTCTGAAGCAATGGGCAGAGAGAAAGAGAGTCGAGGAAAAGAGCGCCAGGCGACGACTGGTCTTTTCTCATCTCGAAAAACAAACCGCGTATTTCTTTATACGCGTGATTTAGCCGACAAGTGGCCTTCAGCTCTCATTGTTTCGCGCTTGATGAAAGTAGAAATGAGCCGGGATGGTTTGACATTGGTAAATGACCCACTTGGTTACGTTTTCCGGTCTTGTTTGTTATTATCTTCAACAGTAGAGTTTAAATATACATCTTAGTTAACATTATAATTTTAATTTTAACTTTACAAATATGGAAGAAGTATATAGTATTATTTTAAAATTAAATTTGAGATAAAATCCCTCCCTGATCGCATTACTTCTCTGGATAAAACTTTATCTTTTAAGAATTCGTTAAAATCTTTGGTTTTTGATATAATTTAGTTACCGTAACTGAACCGTGTTATATTGTCTTTTATCTTTTGGAAAAAAATATTTCAATGGCTAATGGAGACATACATTATTAAGAATACACAGTAAATGTCTTTCATATTAGGAAAGAATATAATATAATAAAGGTATGTAAATAAAAAAAAATCCAAAAAGAGAAGAAAATATAACAGTGCTCTATAACCCATTTTTGGTCAGTCAATTTTTGTTGTTTTTCATTGAAACAAGAAAATTGAAAATAGAATGTAAAATAATGAATTTCCGTATTCTCAATTAGAAAACATATTTCATTTCACTTCAGCTTAATAATAATACATTAGATTATTTACAACTTTATCTAATTGAGAAAAATATTCAAAAATTTTATAATTTGAGTATTTTTTAATCTTTTAAAGCTACTATTTTATGGAGACATAGTGATAATAGAGACACTTCAACGTTATTGAGCGACCGTTCAAGTGGCATATGTTCACGCGTAATTTAATCTCTTCCTGTTCCCCCGCGATTTAAACTGTGCCTAAGCAGAAAAACACCAATGATTATAGAGCTGCTCTCCTTTTCAACTTGCCTACGTAGATTACAGTACGCACTTATTTTAACCCACAATTTTCATTTATTTGCGTCTAGAAATTATATCCAATTGTTTTGTATATCATTTTAAGCATTCCATTTATTATATTTTTATGATTATACTTTTATGATTTTTAAGTATAGTTATAAATTATTTCTATTTAAATAAATGCTTTATAATATCGATTTAGTCATATTGTTGATTAATTATTCCAGTAATTTATCCTGTTAATGAATTTGAAAATACACATAATTAAGAAAAAAATAAAAATTATTTAAGTCTAATCATCAATTCTTAATTTATTCATTCAAGATTTAATGATCAACACTCTATAAATAAGTAAAATTTCACTCTACCCATCCGAAACCTATATATTTCACATCTAAAACATCGCCGAAGGCTACACAGCTCAATCCCCCGCGTGAATGGAAATTAAGAAATATCCTTGACAAATTCGCTTACGGGAACAGACGTTGACGTTCGCCTCATATAGTTTGCTGTACAGTAAGTAGTACACAGCCGGCATAGATTGGCGGCGGTTTTCCATGGGCTCAGCCATGGCCCCGCCCATCTTGTAACTTTCGATTGTCTCGGGGGGCCGAAGCCAGCCCTAATCATCGGGGAATATGACAAGAGGGAAAGTCTGCTTCTCTGTTTGGCGCGAACCCAGTTTTGCGTGTGCTATGTACTAGCGACGGATGGAGCAAGAATGCGAGAAGGGAAGAGTAGATGTATTTGCTAAGTATTGACAATTGTGAAATTTAGTTTTTGTAGAAAAATGTTTTCAATAATTGAAAGTCGAACGCTATAGCCGAATTCAAATTTGTTTTATTTTTTAATACTGATGGTAACTAGTTGTATCCATTGAATATATGTTTGGTAAAAAGGTTTGTATATTAATTGATTATAACAAAATAACTTAATGAAAATTAATAATTATTTATTGCAATAATTGTTATTTTCAACTTCTATTGTAATTGTAAATTTTAATATAATTTCATATTAATATTTTATACAAATCTGTGCTCTCAAAAATAAAATAAATACCATGCAATTCAAAATTTTTTAGCGCGTTTTAAGCCAAACAATTTTTACGTCCAAAAGTAAAAAATAAGAAATTTTTAACATATAAGAGTATGAATGGGACAAAAAAGAATGAACGGATAGTTAGATAAAGCGCATAAAGCAGCCAACAAGAAAAGGAGGATGAACTGTATGTGCGACGGTACTGCAACTGTCGACTAAATACCGATCAACAAAGAAAACACGTATGATTATGTGAGCTAAGCGGTTTGTAGATGCTCTTGAGAAGCTGTTGAATGCACCATTCAATGCTGTTCTCGATGCTTTCGTCGCGTAATTCTCCTTGTAAGATTAGCGGCTCGCGAAGGGAATTAGAAGTATTCGACATTTTTAAGCCATGCATTACAGAAACTAATTTTTTTTTAGATTTTCAAATTTGGAAGGAAAAAGTAGCCTTCATGGTTGCAAATAAAGATAATTAAATAATTGTAAAAGTTTTTAAAAGTTTTATCACAACATCTAAAAAAATATAGCATATATATAAATTTGTATTGTTTATTTTTTATTAAATAGCAATAATTTAATATTGTACAAAACTTTTTCAGTTGTTTGTATAATGCAAATTAATATTAGAACTGATGATGCATATCATAAGATTAAAAACAGTTTTTCTGATTAATATAAGTAATCAGACTCAAATATATCTGTCATGTTAACTACGAATTGCAGGATGAAATATATGCATAGGTTTATGCAAAACAATATATTATTTTTAAAACAATAATTGGTTTTGCACTATAGGTATATAAATATCTACGAAGTCCTTCACAAAATAAAACCAAAAACTAATGCAATTATCTACGGGCACTAAACTAAACTAAAACCACACCAAAAAACGCCATGCACTAGAAAAATCGAACAGAACAGCTCGGAGACGCACCATTGTCCACCGCATCTGAATAATTCCTTCCCGGCACTCTGTCTCCTTCTCTCTCTTTCTATATATCTCGCGCACTTGCTGCCGGCAGCTCTCTCGTCGTGTCCGCACCGCCGCGCAAAAAAAGACCAACAGAACCGTCAAAAACCAAAAAGCAAAAAACTCGAGCTCGCTCGGCAGCGAGAACGGCACCGGAGGGGGGATCGATACGGGCGAGGGGTGGGGCAGCGCCGCGAGCTCATTGGTCGGCCTCGGAGCGCTCTGGGTGTTGCCCTTTCCGAGCGCTCCGATGGTGGGGGAAGGACGCTGGAGTGGGGCTAATACATTGTTACGGGCCAGTTAACGAGCGAGAATCGCGCGGTGGTGAGCCGCAGGCGGAGTGAGTGAAAAAGAGAGAAAGAGAGAGAGGCATGCCAATT
The DNA here is from genome assembly GCA_030522685.1 of Eupelmus azureus. Classification (NCBI taxonomy): domain Eukaryota; kingdom Metazoa; phylum Arthropoda; class Insecta; order Hymenoptera; family Eupelmidae; genus Eupelmus; species Eupelmus azureus. The sequence goes on along the minus strand of JAPYZA010004511.1, from coordinate 470 downwards.
TCATCAATTTATTTCAATCTGCGCGACGCGAGCGAGACATGGTTGACGAAGAGACACTAGAGACCATTTTGTCTGACTCTTTTTTCCAGGCAGCGTGAGTTTTTTTTTACGGAACGTCAACGGTTGCGTGAGGTACTTTGGGAGGATGTTTTTGTGATGTTTTGATGTGGGAGGAAAATTAAATTATAACTTGAAGTATGTATTGATCAATTGCAAAGTAAAGTATTTTGATATTCCTGTTCTCTATGGAAATTATTATACATTTAATTCTAAATATATCAAATAAATGAGGAAAATTAAAAAAAAAATGTTATCTACTAGAAAATTTATTGGCCTTTTTTTCGGAATTTTTCGTAAAATTTAAGAGAAAAAATAATATTAAAAATATGCATTTTTTATTTAACTATTATTTAATTACATATTTAATTATCATTGGCTATACTTTAAAAAATAAGAAAAAAATATTACAG
>JAPYZA010004510.1:0-13402 GCA_030522685.1 Eupelmus azureus | reverse complement strand
ACTTTTTTTTTATTATTTTTTGTAGGATAAATATGCTAAAATAAATATTGAAATTTTTTATCAGACTAGAGGGCGCTCTACCGGTTCACAACACTCTTACATAGCCTACAATCACGCAATAATAGTGGATAATGGATTTTTGTATATCTAACTAATCAAACATGCAAGTTTTATACCTAGTTTATCATTAATTTCTGAGAGAACAATTGTATTTAAATCTTTACCATGTATAGACACAGAGTGAAAAAATGTGCAAGTATTAAATTTATAAATAGAAGGTGTCATAATGTATATAATAATCATCGTTTAACAGGTACTGATATTTAATGTTTTTATAGTTTAAAAGTATATTTTATTAAAATAATTATGATTTTGTGAATTGTTTTATTTAGGTTTTCCTCAAACTTATAATTCTAAAGATGTCCAGCATGGTTGGACTGAAGTGTGGGAAAAAAATAAATATTTTCAATCAAAAGAAAGTAGTGGCAAAACGTTTAGAATGATTTTACCACCACCAAACGTCACTGGTACGTTGCATTTGGGCCATGCTTTAACAACGACAGTACAAGATGTTTTAGCAAGATGGTAAACGTTACTTTTTATTTGATTTTATTTGACTCAGTATAGGTTTAATTCATTATTTGTTTAATTTAGGCATAGAATGAGAGGAATTCCAGTTATTTGGGTACCAGGTTTAGATCATGCTGGTATAGCTACACAGGCTGTTGTTGAAAAGTATTTATATAAAACAAAAGGCATGAAAAGAACTGATATGACCAGAGAAGATTTTTTAAAGGAAATAAATGAATGGAAAAATGAGAAAAGTCAAACTATAAAAAGTCAATTAAGAACACTTGGTGCAAGTTTAGACTGGGATAGAGAATATTTTACAATGAGTTCAGTATGTAAACCACTAACATTTTTCATTTACCTAGAATTTATTTATATTTTTTTAATTATAAATTTTATAGCAACACAATCAAGCTGTCATAGAAGCATTTATTACTTTGGATAAGCGTAATTTGTTATATCGAAATAAAAGTTTAGTTAATTGGTCTGTAGCTTTAGGCAGCACATTGTCTGATATAGAAGTAGAATTTGAGAAAATTTCTGCAAAAACAGACCTGGAAATACCTGGCTATAACAAAAAAGTTTCTTTTGGACAGATTTTTGAAATATCATACGATCTAAAAGATTCAGGTAAATTAATACGTGATATGAAAAATATATTTTTGATGTGAATAAATATTAAAAATCACTCGTTTAATTTATAGATGAAAAATTAATAGTAGCAACAACTAGACCAGAAACATTATTAGGCGATGTAGCACTTGCAGTTAATCCCAATGATGTTCGATATAATAAATATATAGGCCAGCAAGTAAAACATCCATTAAAAGATGCTTATTTACCTGTGATATCTGATCCAAATGTAAAAATTGATTTTGGAACAGGTATGGAACATAATACAAAATTTTTTTTATATTTTAAATATAGATACAAATATAATAATAATTACATATTTTAGGAATTGTTAAAATAACTCCAGCACACGATCAGTTTGATTATAGAGTTTCTAAAAATCATAATTTAAAAATGATTGAAATAATTAATGAAGATGGTAAATTAACTGAACAAGCAGGACAGTATGCAGTAAGTTTATCTCTACATTTTGTATTACTTTTTGAAAGCTAAAATGAAAATTAAAGTAAAAATAACAAACTATAAAACTAGGGATTACCAAGGTTTATTGCTAGGAAAAAAATTTTAAATGATTTAGCTAACATGGGAGCTTTAATATCAGTAAAAGATCATGAAATGGAAATACCCAGATGCTCAAGAACTGGTGACATTATAGAACTGTTATTAAAAGATCAATGGTTTATTAATTGCAAAGATATGGCTTTAAAAGCAATTCAAGCTGTTGAAAATGGATCATTAAAACTTGATCCATCTTTTCAAAATAAAATATGGTTTGACTGGCTTGCAAGTAATAAGTTTCGGTAATTGTTTCAAGTTTATACTTACAATCAACTTCTGTAAAATTTTAAAAGATTATTTATTGAAAAATGAAATATTTTTAGAGATTGGTGTATTTCAAGACAATTATGGTGGGGTCACCAAATACCAGCTTATTATTTCGAAGTGGATAATGTTACAAAATGGATAGTCGCCAAATCTGAGAAAGAGGCATTGGAAAATGTCAAACAAAAATATGGAAATAACATTCAAGTAAAGCAGGATAATGACGTGTTAGACACATGGTTTTCTTCCGCACTTTTGCCATTTTCAGCCATGGGTTGGCCAACCAAGGTGAATGCAGTTTTTATGTAATTATTTACGATTTATATTAAAATAATAATATTTATAATTTTAAATCAATGATAACATAATCTTTTAGGCAGAAGACTATCAGAAATACTATCCTTTAAGTTTGATGGAAACAGGTCATGATATTTTATTTTTTTGGGTTGCTAGAATGGTCATGTTAGGACTTGAATTGACTAATGAACTTCCTTTTAACGTTAGTAATCTACTTTTATATGCGCAATATATTTTTTCGTGTAAAATACAGTTTATAATTTTGCAATAGGAAGTTTTACTACACGGAGTTCTATGTGATGCTCAAGGAAAGAAAATGTCTAAAAGTCGTGGCAATGTTATATTTCCTGAGAATGTTATAGATGGAATTTCTTTAGATGTATGTATTTATGATAAATTTCAATTTTATTTATAAGACAAATATTTATGCACTTGTATATTGTCATTTCATAGAAATTGAAAGAGCAAGCAAAAAGAAGTTTTGAGGATGGTATTTTAAATCAAACTGAATTGAAAAGAACACTGGCAATGGACACGAAAATGTTTCCAAATGGTATACCAGAATGTGGTGTTGATGCTCTTCGTTTTACATTATGTTCCCGAAATATTAAGGGTAATGATTCTTAATTAATCATATTTTTAAATTATTACTTAAAATGAAAAATTTTAAGTTGATTGCTTTTTGTAGCGCGAACAGTTTCTTTTAATATTACGGAATGTGAACAAAACAAATTCTTCTGTAATAAAATTTGGCAAGTCAGTAAATACGTATTACTTATCACAAGTGATGAACCTATAGAAATACCTAAGAAATTTACAATCCTTGATCAATGGATATTAAGTCGACTAGCATGGTTGGTAGAAACTGTAAATTATGAATTGGATCAAAAAGCTTTTTATAAGGCAATATTTGCTATAAGAGAGTTTTTGTATTATGAATTTTGTGATTACTATGTGGTAAGATTTCATTGAAATATTTGTAAAATAGTATAAAAAATATGAAAAATAGTATAAATTAATTATAAGTACTATTTTTAGGAAGGAACAAAGCGAGGATTTAAAAGTGAACAAAGTGACATTATTAATAGTCACAGATATACATTAGCAAAGTGTCTAGAAGTTTCATTAAGGATACTTGCTCCAATAACTCCATATTTAAGTGATGATTTGTACTCAAAATTATCAGAAAAACTATCTATATTTAATTTTAAAAATTCACTGCTAGAAAGTTCTTATGCTACTGCAGAAGAATTTGAAAGTCTTCGCAATGTAAATTTAGAAAAAAGAATGAATGATGTTATTAAAGTTATTTTGTCTTTGAGAGCCTTATTAGGAAATGTAAATAAGAAAAAAGACTTAGAAGGTATGTATAAATCTTTAAGAATTTATATATCTAAACTCGATACTACAGATGATTTTTTTGTTGTAGGTCTTATTATTGTAAATAGTTTAAATGATCAGAAATTGTATGAAGAGTCTATCAATGTTATTGAAGCAGTTAGCAGGTTGTTTAATATTAAAGTTATTCAAGCTGAAAATTACAGCATAAGTAAGAACAGTATATGTGATAATGTTGGAATGAATTGTTCTGTGTACTTAATTATCAATGATGACGCTCTCCTAGAACAAGTAAAACAAAGCCTTGAAAAGAAAAGAGCTAAAACTCAAAAGAAATTACAAGATTTGATTAGAGTAATATCCAATAAGAAATATTTATCTGATAATGCTGAAGAAGAGAAGATAAAAGATCAAGAAAAGGTTTGTACATACATAAATTTATCCCAATTTTTTGTGGCTCCTGGGAACATTTTTTATCAAAATTGATTTATCAAACATTTGAATATTTTATTTTTGTAAAGAATGTAGTAGAAAATTCAAAAACAATAATGCTAATTGATTAATGCTTGAAACACTTTTTTATTCCTGTCAAAAACTGTAATTACACTCTTATACAGATTGTGTCAATAATTATTTGTTTTGATTGTGGAAAAACTTATAGTTATGAATTTTTTAATTACATGATTATTCCTGGAGGCCAAATTTTTCTGATAAAAAACTTACAGTTAACGCAAAATTTTTTTTCAGATTTCTCTTCTTGAGGACGAATTAAAACGGATACCTTTATCAACGTGATAAAAAATTAATTTATTTTGTAAAAACAGATATATTTATTGTACATAATTTTTTAATATTAAAGTTTGTAAATAATTATTTCTTCGTATTAATTAAAAATTATTTATTATCCACATCCATTTCATTGTTTGAGTCTTCATCATCATCGTCATCATCATCATCATCATCTTCACTGTCTTCTCCAGATTCAGATTCAGAATTAGAATCTAACCAGACTTGACTTGATAAATCGTCTTTTATTATTGTCGTCCATTCATCCAATTTTTTACAATCTAAATACAATTTATATGTTTAATAGGTTAATAATTTTAAAAAGTTAGTATTTGTTGATAGTACTTTTATATTACAAAATAAATGTTAAAATCTTTACCTAAACTATAAAAGTCACATAAGGTAAATTGTTTATCACCATCTTCAAACATGCCTCCATATAAATAAAGAATATTGTGTTTTACAGCTAAACCAGGATTAATTCTTGCTGATGGCATAAATACGTTTACAGTTGTTCCATCATTAGTCACAGTTTTATTTGCTGTTGGTGTTGGACCAATCGTGACCTTAAAAAAATAGTAATTGATTATATCATATCAAACGACTGTATTGTATAATTTATAATGAAAGTATAATTACAGTAAATATTCCATCATCATCTGTCACTACTATATTTGCAGGAGTAGTTTCCATTGGTTCATCTTCTGCTTCTTCTTCTGCTTCTTCATCTTCATTGTCTTGTTCTTCATCCCCATCTTCTTTAACTTTCCTCCGTCTTTTTTTTACTGTTGGATCACTTTTTCCACTGAGAGTCACTAAAAAATATCTTATGTGTTTTGAAACCAATATTTTTACTATTAAATAGAAATAAAAATAATCTAACTACCTGACTGCCATTGCAATTTATTTAAATTAAATGCAATAAGATCATTAAAAAATGTTCCCTGAAGTTCTTCTTCATTTTCCTCTTCATCATAAACTCCTCCAAACATGTATGCTATATTTGGCTGAATAAGAACAGCTGAGGCACTACATCTAGGTGATACTGTTATTCCACCCTGCTTTACAATGGACCATTTCCACTTCAAGCCAGTTTGATCATTTTCTAATGAAAATTTAATGAAGTTTTATACAAAAATTATTTAGTAATATGAATGAATGAAATGTATAAAATTAATAACTTACTTTCTGGACTTAACAAAAACATATCTGTATGAACATGACCTTTATCAAAATCCTTTTTTATTCTTTCTTTACTGTAGCCACCATAAACAATAATTTTGTTTTCTGGTGTAGGTAAAACTATACAACCAGATCGTGGTACAGGTGGATTTCCTAAGAAAGGTTTTAATTATTAAGGCTTTATACATTATCATATATTTATAATAATTAATAAACCATTTAAAGAATATCTACCAGAAGTTTCAATTCTATTCCAGGTATAAGTTGCCATATTGAAACAGTATATGTCATTGAAATATTTGTAGTCCCTGAGATTATCATGAAAACCTCCAAAAACATATAAATTCTTTTTAATGACTATCATTCTGTGACCACTCCTTGCTGAAGGTCCTCCAGGAGCTCTGTTTAATTAAATATAACTATTTAGAAAATTAAAATATTTAAAAAATTTAAAGTAAATATTTGTAATTCTTATAAAACAATTTGTACAAATAATTAAGTTGTACAGTTCTGAAATGAATTACTTATTTAAAAAAGAAAAAAATACTTATATTATAAGAACTTAAGGCTTACGTTATTTTCTCCCATTTTTTATCTCCAATATGATATACCCACAGATCTCGATAATGATAAAACTGTGATTCTGATGGACTAGAATATTCACCTCCAAAAATCCAGAGTTCACCTTTATTTGACTGAGTTGCTATTGCCTGATGACCACATCTCGGCGGTGGAGCACCTGGTGCTTTGACAACAGTCCATTCGTTTTTGTTAATATTGTAAAAAAACATGTCACCGTAAACCACTGTTTTTTGTCCATCATGAAATTCACCACCAAACATAATCAGTTCCTCTTTAAGAGGGTGAGGAGTTAAAGTAAAATTAACTCTACGTGAAGGAGGAGCAACAACAGCTTCTACAACTTTTTGTCTGCGGGCTTCTTCTTTTTCAATTTGAGCAACAACTTTTTCTATGTCATCCTACAAATATATTAATTTAATATAAATTGCTCATACATTAATAAAATAAAGAATATTTTTTTTAACAACGTTATCTACTAACCTCTCCAATAGCCGCGAGCTCCTTTTTCAATTTTGCATTTTGTTTCTTTTCTGTTTTTTTTAATGTTTTTTCAGTTCCACTAATCTTCTTTTTCTTATCCTTTTTTCCCATTTTGAAAAAAAGTTAATACCAAAATTAATAATTAAGAAATTGCCGGTAGCAGTAGTGTACGGTGTGTTTGGGACTATAACCAAAACAACACGTGAAAAAAGACAGAGATAAACAGAGAATCGAAACACGTGGAGTTGGCTATACCTATATATGTGTGTACTAATACTTGTAAAAGGTAAATCATCAAAAACTTACATATGTAAAAATATAAATTCTAAAGTATTCAAATAAATATTTGAATACTCCAAGAAAGTAAAGAAATTAATATTTTTATCTACAGACTAAAAATTTTTAATAAAATAAATATTTTGCTAAATAATATATGGTAAAGAAATAAAACTTTCTCTATTACTTTTTAATATTTATTTTATTTATAGAGTTTTATGTACATAAAATTTTAAAGTAATTTTAAAGGAAGAGTAGTAATCTTTTACAAAGTTGAATCCTTGTTAAAGTTGAATATCCTAATAGTAAGTGGTTATAATATTTGTTGATGGCAAAATATATGTACAAATTTTTTATAATTAAAGATCACAGCTGTGTTTTCAAGTAAGCTTAGTTCTTGGGTGATTTTATTTCTCCATAGGAGATGATAGTTAAATATTTTAGATACCCTTTAAGAATAAATTGTATCAAATTAGTCATATATTTTATGTTTTCTAGAAAAGAGCACATTGATTTGGTTTTTTACAAATATTTGTAACTGTGATTTGTCATGATTCTTTTTTATTCTCAGATTCATTTAAACCTTCCTTGGAAGAACTTTGAACAGATCTTAATTCTCTAGGACCTTCTATCTGTTTTAGGCCTGTATCTAAATGACATTTCTTTTTTAAAATTGAACCACCAGTAAATCCTGAAAATATATATTTAGATATCAATGCTTTAGATAGTTACAAAAATAGATGTATTCTTATAATTTACCAAGTAATCCACCACCAATTGCTGTCAATCCTCCCAATTTTAGCCCAGCTAATAATCCAACAGGACCACCTAGACAAGTTCCAAGTAAAGCCCCAGCAAACGGATAAGCCATGATTTTGTACTTTGATGCTTGTTGCAAATGTTTTGCTCCGCTTTCTACATTTATTTCAGCATCTTCCACATTATCTTCAATTCTGTTTACTGATTCTGCTTGCTCCTGTAAATATTAAATATAATTATACTTTCTTTTCAATTTTTGTTTGATTTAAGTATTTTATATAAGATTTTCTGTAAAAAAATAAATGCCTCACATGTACTATTTGATTAAAGTCAATGAAAAGTTGCTGCAATTGTTGCAAGTCACTTTGCAAAGTAGTCCAAGCATTTAAACAAGCTTGCTGTCTCTCCAATTCTTCTTGCTCTGCTTGGAGTTGGATAAAACGATTGTCAAACGGATTTTCCATAGGTGGACTTTCTTCTGGTTTTGGTGGTGGATGTTTAATGAGTGGTAAATTCAACTCTAATTCTATTACAAAATAGTTGAAATTGATAAATAAGAATTTCAGATTACAATCACATTAAATTAAAAAGTAAGTTTTACCTAAATATTCTTTAATTGCATTCAAAGTGCTTGTTCTTGCTTTCAATGTTAGTTTATCAAAAGTAGCTATATCATTATCTTGTACCTGTCCTCTCAGCGTGTCCATTTCATAAAGCAGTTGTTTCAGTTGTTTGACTACTCTCGAAGCATTTATTTGTTCCGTATAAACACGATCCCAGTCTCGTACAGTTTGGCTCTGTCAATTACAGGTTATAATTTCTTCTCAATATCTAAATTAGTTTTTAGTAATAAATACTTACTTTTTTAATATTAGTTTTATGCCTCTTCAGAAGATCAAGATGATGTGGAACAGCCACATCGTTGAACTTGCTGATTGGAATTTCCAATCGTTTTATAGGCTGTTTGATCACCTCGCTGTCCGGAGATGATGACATTTTCTTTGTACTATCAGAATAAATTAGAACAAAGACTAGATTGTAGAGATCCGTTGATTGCTTTTACTTTATGGACGTCGGAAAGCGTCAGCGTACATGATTTTTTTATTGCGTCTTAATTTGTTTTGCAAGTTTATGCAGTAAAAAATGAGTTACATAGTGCATCTAAATTTCCCAATCCAAGTTTCAAATACGTAAAAGTATACACAAATAACTACGAATAATCATCAGCTGTTTATGTTTTGTTCGTATAAAAAGGCACATATATATAGATATATAAACTTATAAAGTATTGAGTCAGTAGTACCACAATAACGGTGAATAAGTTTTTCCAAGGTAAATGTAGGTATTTTCTCAACAGTAAGTGTGTTCGTTTATTTTGTAGATGTGCGACTGCGCAAAATCGAAAGCTTGCTCACTCTGAAGTCTGTGATTATTAAAATTGTAAAAAATATTTAATTAATATTTTTTTATCTATATAAGAGATCTTATATAATTAAACAAAATTAGCTTTTAGTATTTTTTTTCAATTAAATAAATGCATCTATAAAAAATACTTTAGGCGACTTCAATTTTTTGTATTTTAAGTACATGAATACTCTTAATAATATTAAGAAAGTTTGCCCGCGTATATATTATCTAATAAATTATAAAATTCTTGTTGTTCAGCTATATTCACATAGATTTGACTGAATTAAAAAAAAATTAAAAAAAGCAGGTAAAAATTTGTATATTTTCCTTGTACAAACAATATGAAAATGAGATAGAATTCATGGGAATTTCAAATTTGTACTTATAAATTGATTAAATGAAGTCAAGTATTTGTCCATTTCGAAGATCATAAGCTATGTGAAATGAGGATTGGATTTTTGCATTTAGTACGAGATTTCAACATTTTACAAAAAAATCTACTCTTTCTACATACTGGAATTTTACTAAAATTTTATAGCATGGTATAATGATGAACATCCACACGATGCTTAAAAAAATTTTCAATTAAACCCTTACTCTTCACACCATTTAAAATTTTTTTTTTCAATTTCTACTAGATTTCAAATGCATCTATATACGAGATAGATCACGATCATTTATTATATTTCGCAAAATTACATGAAACCTTCCTAACATACTCATCCACTGCCGGAGCCCACACATCCCCATCCGAAAAGACCGTCAAAAATTTCCAATTACCGCAGCCAAGACTAACAAAAGCGTCTCGCGATCGGCAGCGATCCTTCCCCCCCGAAGAGAAAAAAAAAAACGCGAAGGCAAAGGAAAAGGCCGACGTCGGCGACGACGGCGGCTCGAGATATTCGCCGAGAGAGCGAAGAATAAAAGGCCGCGGAGCGCGCCGGCTCGTCGGGCTTCCGGTAATGAAAAACCGATTGCGACGAAATAGGCTTCGGGGCACTGCTCGTGACGTGCAATCGAATCTTCTATTCTGCAGTTATCTCGCTCTTCCTGCCCGCGCGCGCCTCCGCTATACACCGCACATTTTTTTCCTCTTTTTAATCGTTCATATACTGCTACTTGAATGGCTAGGCGGACGATTTTTCGAGCGCTCTTTTCGTGATTTTTAATGGGGTATTGTTCGGACTGCGATCGCTTGACGAGTGTGTGTTTGGGTTTGGGAGGGAGCTGTTGGGATGCGGAATGATTTTCCTGGGAATGTGGGACAGGTGATTGGGAGTTGGGTTAGGAATCCAGAATTTACAAAACGTGTGCATACAAAATTATGTATTTATAGTAAGTGTTATTTATTAAAAATCGGATTATTTATTGCAAAAATTGATTATAATTTACATACACATAAGTATGTACATATTCTTTGATCATATCTAGTAAGTATTATCTTTTCTATATTTCTTGAGAAATCAAATAATTTAACTGAGAATAAAATATTTTTTACATAAAATAATAATTTAGACTTTATAAAGTAGCATATAAATTTCTTCCGCAGTAAGACGCACTATTATATCACTACAAAATTTTTATCAACTTCCTTCCTCACACTCTCCTCATAAATTTCCATATTTCTTTTTCCCATTTAATTAAAAAAATACTCAAGTTACATTAATAATTAAACGTCTCATCTCTCCACTCATCATCACTTGCAGCTAATTGACACGATCACATCATCTCTAACTCTCCAACCAATAAATCCAGCCAATAAATCGCACTATTCCGGCATTATTAAGAGCATAACTCAGAAGCTTGTCTCATGAACGAAATAAACGCTCTCGCCCTCCTCCATTACAGCCCCACATTCTTCAACAGCATGCATTACATATTTATTACAACGCATCAATTCGAACCACTATATAACACCTTGATCCCGAATCTCCGCGGAATCCAGCTCTATACGCGCCGTAATTTCCGCTATTCGAAAAACGCGACAAATACCGTTGCCGCTCCGCATCTGAATATCGAGTCCGTCGATCTCTCTTCTTCCATCCCCCGTATACGGGCCGACCTTCTCGCTCGCTTTCCTCGTCGTTGACCTCTATTAACTGTCATATTTCGCGCGCGCGCTCGCTTGCATGTATATATATACGGATCGCAGCTGCCGACCTTTTATTTCAGGGATAGAGAGGCGCGATAGAGAAAGAGAGAAAAGCGACGACGGGTCAGTCCGATATTTGTCCTTTTGACCTTTCATTAAGCCGATATCGCCCGGCGCGCATAACTCATCGACTTCCGATGGATACGCTCTCTTTTTTTTCTCTCTCTCTCTCTCTCTCTGCCTCTCTCTCCGTCGGGCCTCGTCTCCCCGCGGCCCTATATATAGTGAATATTTTTTGCTCCCACCGTTCCGGGGATAGATTTACAAAGGGACGTTACAACGATCGTTTCGCTCGTATAGCGCTGCTTTTTGCCGGCGAAGGGCTTGGCAAATTTTTTTTTATTTTTTCCCCTGCTGCAGCGTTTGCCAGCGCGCCGGCTACTCTCTCCTGTCCACGGATTTTCCCGATTATTCGAATAATAAGTAGCAGTTGACGGGGAGGGAAAGTTGAATTTATTGTTTGTTTTTTTTCTTTTTTCCTTTTTCGCCGGGCGAACGACCGAGTCGAGTGGTGACGCTGGTTTTTATTCCGATTCTCCGCGGAGGATGATTGGCTGCGCGCGAGCTGGCTGGAGCCGGGAGATACATATAAAGCGAGCTTTTATGTTGGGCGCAGTGAAAATGGATGCGCGTTTTGCGTGTTGCGGAAGGAACATTTTTTTGGTTGCTTTGTTTGTTGTAAGAGACATTGTACACGTGTTTTGCAGCTATTCGGCTCAAACTTTGTTTTCGGGCTTTTTGGCCGGATTGGCTGAAAATTTCAACAGATTTTTACGGTTTTGTATCTATGCACACTTATTTCTCGCCTTTTCGTTTGTAGATCATGATACATTTTTGTTCAGTTGTTGCATGTGTAGCGTATTTTTGCACTCGCTTTGAATTTATTTCAAATAAATAGTAGGGATTTCAGTATTTGAGAAATAATCAATACTTCTAAAATGAATTTACTTATCCTGATTGTTAATAAAGAATTTTCAAATCGTTCGAATAGTTCTTTAGCACAGACTTCAGTTTATTCACTTAAATCAAAATTCCTAAGTAATTTTATGTTTCTAAATATAGTCAACAACATTTTTTCTATTTGTTATTGTTCAAAAGAGTAAATTATGAAATTTTAAATAAGCTTACCATCTCTTTGTAATTTGCGTGCATCATTATGTGTATATTAATTCAAGGATTAAATTCGTAATTTTCGTTATCCAGAGTTCTTTTGCGCGTTCTTTTCACCATTTACGCGTGCCAATTCATCGTTAATGATCCTTCATTATTATACGAAAACACAATGTATATGAAAGAAAATTCATATGCCGAGGGGTACAAAACGACTTTGTTTACCGAGCAGACGACAACGACATTTTCGCGCTGCAAAGTGCGGAGCTTAGCTCGTGTCATGTTTATTATATTTCGATATGACGAGGCTGTACGTGTGTTACATATGTGATTTGACATTCTTCGGTGCTATGTAGAAGGCTAGTTGCGAGTGCTATTCTAGAAACAGCTTAGCAAAGTGAGCTTAGACATTTTAATAGTTGATAACTACTTTTGTTAAAGTAGAAATAGACGGATTTGGTCGGACATCGTTACTGCACTTCACATTCGCATTACTTATTAGCTCTTCTGAGTAACTCTATTTTTAAATATGTGATAACAAAATGTTAATTAGAAAAATTATTTTACATATTTAAAGTTAATTAATAATAACTTGAGTACTTACTTAAAGTAGTGAGAAATTCATTTTATCATCTAATATATCGTAACAATAACGTACAAATAACAAAAGAAAAAAACATAATTTCAAAATTCAAAATTTTCCTCCCATCCAAAACAGCGTCCAGTGGAAAAAATATATAACCCATAAACTCGCCGGCAATCCAAAAATTCTCTGAAGCCCCAGCTCGCAGAACCGGGCAACTAGCTCGCACCCTCTGCGGCGCAAAAAGTTTTCCGAAACGAAACTTCTCCTCTGGCACATTCACTCACGTATATACGCGTACATAGAGCCACCTCCGGCCAGCCACCCACAGAGAGAGAGAGAGAGAGAGAGAGAGAGAGAGAGAGAGAGAGAGAGAGAGAGAGAGAGAGAGAGAGAGAGAGAGAGAGAGAGAGAGAGAGAGAGAG
>JAPYZA010004509.1:0-19475 GCA_030522685.1 Eupelmus azureus | reverse complement strand
TCCCACGTAGCAGAAAGCAACGACCGAAAGATCGCTCACGGCGGCGAACAATAATTCGCAAAATGCTGTCCGCTCATCGGCAAACCATAATAACACCAAAGCTTGCGCCTCGCGCTGCTCGCGAGGCCTGCGCGTTATAGCCACACAGACGCACACGCGCACCCGGAGAGACAGATAAAGAGGTAATTCCGAGGTTATAGGTCGTCACTTAGCGCTCGCGGCATCGCGTATCACACGCGGGATGAACGCCGCTTTTCTTTTATCGCCCGTTACAATACGCCCCCGCCCGCGCCTACGTGTGTGTGTGGATAGCGCTGATATAGCCGCGGCTTTTCATTGCCGACGAAACTTGTACTTTGGCGGGATGTCGAACACGCGCGGGACTTTTTTTTCTTCGGAGATTAGCTTAAGCGTGCGTTTTAAGCGTGATTTATTGCTCGGCGATGTGCATTGGCGATTTGGCGAGAGGGAGATCGAATGCTGGGGTTTAGTGATGTTGATTTTGGGATTGGTTGAAATTTGTTTTTGTTTGTGCGATGAGATTTTGGGATTTTGCGAGTTAGAAATAAAGATTTTTTTAGTATTTGTGACAATGTAATTTCGGAATTGCTAGGAAAGTTTTTGAAAATTTCTGTACAATTTTGCGCGGTCGTTTAGATTTCACCTGTTTATAAAAATCTAAAATGAGAAAAAGTCCAAATAACATTTTATATATATATTTATATAATGTTAAAAAAATCTTTGTTCAACTATAATTACGTTTTCATAATCTTGCAATTTTGAAAATACGATGAAAATTGTAATTTTAAATAAAAATTGTTGAGACATGATGTTAGAAACGTGAGTCGATCACATTATCTATAATTAAATCTATCACTGCAGAAATGCTTACATGCATCTTCCATTCATGCTTATCCGGATAAACACGTGTAAGCATCATCTTAGCAATAATTACAGATAAATTTGCGTCGATAAGTTTTTGACATTTATTCAGAACAACTTTCTCAGAGCCCAGAAAATTTCTCCATGGAAAATGCAAGTAATATAAAAAGAAAACAAACCATTCGCCAATATATAAATTTCCCACATTCCAACTCTCCCACAAACCGCATAAAATTTCTCACACTCTTGAATAACATATCTATCCAGCGTGAAATTCCATCCACGCATTATCAACACTAATCCAAATTGACACGCTCCCAAAGTAGATAAAATTAAACGTTAGATGCCAAACTTTTCGGCAGTTTGCGCAACCTTATCTCCTCGCACTATCTCACAACATAACCCAGCAATTCCCTCCCGCAAATCTCAAAATATATTCAACAAAAATATCCCAAGCTTACTCGTGCACAAGAGGCTGCTCCCTGATCCTTCCAACAGCGTCAAGGGCCAGGAGAAAGCCGGTTATCAGGGAGAAGCAAGACGACAGCAGAAGAGCCAGCACCTCGTACTTTTCCGGCCCTAGGAGCGCGATGTCCGAGCGGCTGGCTGGTGTCGCGAGGTCGAAGGCCGCAGGTGAGGACAACGAACGGTGACACTTGCGCTGCGGTAGCTGGCTGGTGTTCCATGGTCGTCTGGAGAATTTTTGCAGAGTGTTTTGTTCCACCCAGATGGAAATTAGACAGACTGCTAGGGCGCAGACGTTGAAGACCAGAGTGTTTACGTAGGCTTTGAGGGCTGTGAAAGAGAAGAAAAATTTTTGGTAAAGGGTGATTCTAAAGAGAACGATGGTAAGGTGTTTTATGTAAATTGTGGAGGGAGTTTAGTAGCTTGGGAGAAATCTTTGGTTCTTTGAGGAATTGAGAGGAATGCTTTTTTTATATCTGTGGATTAGATAAAACGTGACGAGTGCGCAAGTAGGTACGTCATGTGTTTTAGCTTTATGGCGTTCGCGTGAATTGCTGACTTATCTTAATAAAATTGATATCTCGAAATGAGAATTGTTTACATTCAGTTGATAAATTCTATCACGAAAGCATAGAAGCCATTTCCGCTTCGTTATTGCGAATTATGATCATATATGTAATTTTCTATAATTTAGAAATGGTAAACACTAGCATTGTAAAAAAAATTATGTACTAACCAAGACTATCAGTAGAAATGGACCACTTCCAAAGAAAATAAATAACTATGCTGTTGCAGGTAATTAGAAGCACAATCCATTTACTACCCCGTTGCTTCAATACATTCAGTATTTGAATTTTCAGCTCGTTGGAATCTTCGGGCACAGCTTCGATGTCTGTAAACAAAGCGATAAAGCAATTTAGTTTTTAAATAGTCAATTTGCGAAAGCATCGGCAAACTGTGTCATTCGAATGGGCAATTCTCGATAAGTCCAGAGTGTACCAGAATGCAATTTTATCGCGAAGTTTAACTACGTCACGTGCACGATTACAATGCTGTAGTACACGGGGGCACTTGAAATAATCTGCTGCAGAATGCGGTTCATGCTGCTAAATGCAAATTCAATGAAGTGCGTTGTAAGTGCTAGTTTGTAGTGTATATTTGAATGGTTAATCGCCGATGGAAGTTCCGATGTTTGTTTGATATCCAGTATTAACTAGGAAACGATCTTTACAATCGCTTCATTGAACCGGATAATAATTAATTTAATTATTAATTGTTTGTTCAAAATTACATTGTGGTATTAATTATTTATTTAAAACTCGGTTTTAATAAAATAAATATTCTCTCGCTTGGTGTATACATAGGCAAACCGGAATTAAGAATGGGGTAACATAATATGAAATTCTTACCATCGTTAATTCGGATTACATTTCCATATTCAACACTGAATATCTTAGCACAGCCACCGCAACTCATGTTCACTCTTCATCACTTGCATCATTCTATGATTACTTTGATATCTTCTCATCTACGAAATCCTTCAAAGTAATTAGCCTTCATAAAGCAGTAATTATACAAATATATAATAGATTTTACCATTTAGATATTATTATGAAAAAAATGATCTGAAGAATTGATTGATTCTGTATCGTTTTAAATCTTTTTACGTAATAATAATTACAAACAAATCGTCAAATATTTGATTAAATTGCTTTTTATTTATAGTAGAAATTCAAGCAAATTTAAACCATACTTGTTATGTACAGAACGTAAATTAATATATTCACAAGTGTTTGTATATATTATTAGCGTAATATGTCTAAAAAATATATAAAAATGTATTATCATGTGTACTTCAAACTTTTATAAAAATCTCAGTATTGTCAATAAAAAGATCAAGCTCTGACATATCTTATTAATTAAACTTGGATAAACAGCATCAATCATTAACTTTGTGTACATTCACAACTGGAGCACTGCATTATGCAGTCAATAAACTTTATTAGTATAGTTTTATATTTCTACGTTGTATACATATAATATAAGGTTTTGTAATTCATATAATTTATACTTTATTTAATATAACCATTTTAATTAAGAAATAATTATTTTTAGATTCAAAATGCATTTTTTTCAATTATTAAAATAAATAACTGGAATATAAATCAAAATATTAGCTGTATACCCTTTACCAAAACCCGCCCTAATCCTATCAAATTTAATTTTCTTTATTTTTCAAAAAAAGTGGAAATTCAATATTAATAAATTAGCATTCATGCTAACAAGTCTAAAAGTAAATTGCAATCGATCAAACTCTTTAATTAAATCCCCACTACAAAACCCATTCCATCATTAAGTTTTAATTCCATTCACGTCATTAAAACAAATCGCAAAACTAAAGCTCACAGCTCTCAATTCAGATTTCCAAGAGCCAAGCCATCGCTTTCATTAATAGACTCTTATCTCTCATCAACTTTGTTTCTCTCTATCCACCCGACCAAACGCCTCTCTTCCCTCCCAACAAAACTTCCCATCCAACGCAATAAATATCCCTCAGCGCGTTAAATTCAAAGAAAGCCCTCTTTCTGCAATAACATAACTCCAGCGCTTCAAACATAAAAAAAGACTATATTCACCCTCGCCACAATAAGTCTCCCTCCTCTCAGCGAGCAGCAGCATCTCCTAAATACATTTATCACACCCCTCGCTAAAACTGCGCCAGGAACCCGCAAGAAATCGCCGGGCTTCAGCGATGAATCCTCGGCTGGACCGCGTCCACCCAGAATCGTCCCAGCTTCCTCCCCCGAGTAAAAAGGCCGAAAAACACTTGTCCGCTCTATTTCACAGCACTGCAATAACCTTAAGGACACTCGGAAGAAGAAGAAATATATTTCTCCTCGAAGCTAGCTTCCGTGGCTCGCAAATTTCGCGTTACACATTGTCCGCCGGCTATCGCTCGACTAGCGCTTCTTATTCTCTCGGCGGACGAAAGAAGTGTACTCTGGCTCGTTGAGAAAGAGCGAGATATGCGATTTCGTCAACGCGAGCGTCGAACTGAGTACCGCTAGTGTAGAGCCGAGAGAGCGGATATAGCCGCTCGGGTATTATATAGTGCAGTGGTGAAGATAGCGATCGGCGCTTATTATTACTCGAACGCGAGTGTAATAAGGGGGACGGTGATAGTAGCTTCGCGAACGGAGGAGGCGAGTTTTGCTCGGGAGTTGTGGGAGCGATCGGTTGTGACGAGTTCGTTAATGCGAGCCGATGGTTTTTGGAGTGTGTCGGGGAACGAATAAGAGCGCGGTTGTGGGTATAATAAAGTAATTGATGAGGGGGTGTGTATGTGATCGTTTTGTGGTGGAAGGATTTTCACTTCGGGATAATGGAAATTGTTTTACCGGGAATAGTCGGTTTGGTTTATGCTCGGTGGCTTGGGAGGTTTTGGGTTTTAGAGGGGACGATGGTTGAGTAGTGGGTGGTTGATTTTATGCTTTTGAAAAATGATTTGAGATTTCGTTGGTTCTTGGGAGCGGATGGGTACGCTTGGGTTAGTAAATTCGAGGAATGAAAATTGTAATGGTAATGAGAGCTGAAAGCGTGGATATATGTTGGTGCGAGATGGATGTAAATTATTTTTTAGGGAAGAAAGATTATTTATAAATGCGGGATTTCTTTTTCTTAGTATTATTATTTTTAGTTTATTTTCAATTTGTAATAGAATCGTTATTTATTGTTTTAATTCCTGTGACTTTACATGTTTACTAAATAATTCAATTTTTCGCATTTTCGAGAGCTTAATGTGTTTATTAAAGGTGTACCCGAGATCAAAGGAACCTAGTTAAAATTTAACAAACTAACTTTAGCAATTCATTTAGACACTATATTCGAGTATAAACATAAATATAACGTGTTTTCTTCTCTCTTGCTGCTAACTAGTAAAATGTATACAAGTTTTAAAAACTTGATAATTGGATTAGGAGGGGACTGTTTCTTTTTTTACGGTTTCCGCTATTCATCTTACGTAAATAATAACAAAACTGCATTCTAAAATAAAGGGAAATAACTAATATTATTTATTTATGAAAGCTTACTTTATTATAATCACTTTATTATTTTATTCGGATATATCTATCGTATTACATTTATGACTTTCTGATTTAATTAAATAAGTCCGTTTTGCCGGGTCCATCAAATTAATGGATTTATATTGAAACTTGAAACTAAGATTAGAGAAGTTGAATCTATATAAATTAAAATAATCAGAACTTTATTTATTTATATTAAAGTAGACTTATCGGAAAAGCTTGGGAAGTTATGTCCATGGACTTTTTCACTTAGGACCGGTGCTTTATTTTTATTAAAATGAACTTTTTGGCAAGTTTATGAATTTTCTATGAAAGAGGAGCCCTTAAGTATCTAAAAATCGATATAATTCGAATTTTAAAAAATATGGATGTATTTCAGTTATTCTTGAATCATTTTCGAATAAAATATTCATTGTATATTCAATGTAATTTACAATAACAATAATAAATTTATTTATGTTTATATATTGATAATGTTTTAATTATTACGAAAACATTATTCATTTGATATAAATTATTAAAATTAGATATTTTGATATTATGAAAATCTCACTTTAAAAATACAGGCATGATTTATATACTTTATATTACTTATTATTAGAACTTATTATTTAAAAGTAATAATGTAATTATATTTTTTTTTAAGTTAGCTAAACTAAAAAAATTATGCAATGGTATTATCAAAAGTTTATCATGCACGTTTATTTCATTTATCATTTTTACTGGTCACAAACTTCCTCGTACGATATTTTTTGTTCACGTCACTTTGAATGATTATTTCCTAATCATGATTATGTTAAATCTATTAAATGTCATTTTTTCTAAAAATACAAAATTTTCTGAAATCGTAGTATTTATAATTAGTAATTTCATTATTATAAATTAATTTATTTAATTAAGTATTAAGTTATTATTAAATTATAAAATTATTTGAATAGCTTGGTATTCTCTAAATATCAAAGTCAAAACAAAAATAAAAAGAATTCTAGGATTTCAAAGAATCTTTTGTTTATTAAAAAACACATACGTTTGTAACAACATAATTTTATTAAAATTTTTTTCTTGATAACTAAAATATCCTTTTTTATGTACACATAATTATCAATTTTATCAGACTAAGCGCGCCAAACGGTAAATCAATAATAATATAAAGGCCATCTAATATCTAATTTAAATAAAAATATTTTTTAATTTAATCATTTAATTTTATCACTTATTTTTATCAATAAAATGTATTTAATTAAATAAAGAAATCTTAAGATATTGTTTTATATTTAAATGCCTAAAGGAATCTGTTTTATCAACAGTTCATTCTAACTTCAATACACATCACCTTAATTCATGCAGTGTCCGCTGCTATAATAAAGCGCTGCTAGTTGTATAGACTATAGTAGTATCTATGAAAAGAGTATGGAGCCATCAATACTCCATCTTTTACACATCGCCTATGTTTGGTTATTTAAAAGAATAATACATATAGCAACTACCAGCCTCTATGGTCTTTCTATGCATGGTTTGGCTAACAATGGCGTATAATCAATCGGAAAGAAACAAGTAGTTTCTCGAGACATTTGCCTGGTGACATTATATCCACAATGTGACACTTGTGCATCGCATCATCTGACATGCATACCTATACATTAAATAGGTTATTAAATTCGATATTTTAATAGCGCGAAATTTGTTTTACGAGCTGAGCGAATACGCATAGGGGTAGTTTTAAAAATGTTATTACAAAAGTACAGTAACTTTTGTTCATTAGTTCAGTTTAAAGAAAGAAAAATAACCTGAATTTAAGTGTCTAAGGCTACCCATTAGCTTTAGTTGATATTTGTTTAATAAACAGAAGTTAAAAAACAAAATAAATAGAAAAGTTTATTTATTTGTCATCCACAATGACAGCTCACATTATGTGCCTCACCTCCACAGGTGGTATTCCATTATTTGTAAGAAAAAAGGGCGATGGAGAATTGGTAACTATTTTGTCTAAAAAGAGAATCTTATTTCAGTCTTAATTTATTAAATAATAAATTTTGCAATTATGTTTACAGATGACTTTTTCAAAAATGGCATCTTTAAACGGAGTTCATATGTTCTTAAAGAACCACAACATTGAGTTATTAAATACAGATATGCCAGATACAACGGTTGTTTGGAAAGAGTTCAAAAGTTGTATTACTTTGATTGCAATTGCAAGTGGCACAACAAAGCGAGTTATTGACAAATTTCTAGATGCAGTTTTCAATGCTATGATCTTAATTGTTGGCCTTAATGATATTGAACAGCCTCGGAGTGTAGAGAGATTAAAAAGAGATTTGCGAGCTTGTTATCCTATTATTGACAGACTTTTAGAATGTTTAGATATTGGTGACAGAACAGGAACAAAAACAGATTTGATTGATTTAACTGACTGCATTATGTGTTCTGAAAACCATTTACTTCAGGTCAATGTTAATAGTAATATAGTTAAAATATTATTTCTAAGATTTTATAATTGTGTTTGTTTTGTTTTAAAAGTATAGATTTGTCTAGAAGGTTACATGGAATGTTTAGATTCGTTATATGGATGTGTATTGATTCATGACTGTTTAGCTGTTGCTACAGAAAGTTGGTGGTCACTTGATCCAATTGAAAGAAAATTGCTTGTTTTAGCAATTACAGCAGAAAGTAATTGTACAGCAAAAGACTTGCCAATATTTTTACCTAATAAGAGTCCAAATGTGAGTATCTTAATGTTTAATCTTTTTTAAACTTTTCCCTATGTTAATTTATTTTATTGAGTAACTTACGAATGTAATTGTTTAAATTTTTACAGCTTGCTTATCGATTAGTAAATATAACTTTAGTTAATAATGTTCAAGTTTTGGCTTTATGTGGACCAAATCCAGAATTACCTGAGATTGAAAGACTGGCCATACAATGTTGGAGAAATAGCATAGAAGTATTACGAACATCAGAGCAATGCTATCCAAGAAATTTCCCATCAACAATATCTTTGGATTCTGGAATTTTAGGGTAAGAAAATGTATAAGTAGATTATTTTTTTTAACTTCCATGATTCATTAAGTCTAGGCTTAATTAAATAAACATTTTAAAAGCTACTTTTAAATACATTTATTTTTTTTTATTTTTTGAAATTTTGAATTATAACAATGACTAATGTTTAATTAAATGACATTTCAACGGATTTTTTACATTGCTACAATTTTTCAAAAATAAAATTACGAATTCAATTAATTAAATTCTAAAATTATTATGCACACTTAAAACTTAAAAAAACAAACAAAGATAAAAAATATTCTACTCGTTTTTTTAGGTTTCTACTAGTTAACTATAAGATAGGAAAATTCGTTCTTAGTAGGAATGTTCAACATACAAAAAATCATGTTGGAGGAACTCATAGACTAGATACTATAAGAACTTTTTACCATCATGCTGTAGAAACATTTCTAACTTCTACTAATACCAACATAGATAATGAAGAAGATATAACAAATAAAACAAATGAACAATTCAAAGGAGCTAAAGAAACCTACTGGTGTTCAGAATATCATAAATGCCATGCACTCAAAGAAGCAGATCATATTTTTTGCGTACTATACACATCATCTGTGCCTACCCATACCATGAGATTAATAACACAAAAAACACTAAAAGTACTTTTAGCAGACAAGCAAGTTTGTTGGTAAAATTATTGAAATAAATATTTTTTATACATTAATTATAAAAGTGAGTTTTTTATTTATCTTATATGCATGAAAATATTAGTCTTTTGATAATATATCGAGATTTAACTAATCTGTATCATCTCAGATACATCAAAATTATTTTTTTATAAAATGCA
Source organism: Eupelmus azureus (assembly GCA_030522685.1). Classification (NCBI taxonomy): domain Eukaryota; kingdom Metazoa; phylum Arthropoda; class Insecta; order Hymenoptera; family Eupelmidae; genus Eupelmus; species Eupelmus azureus. The sequence goes on along the minus strand of JAPYZA010004509.1, from coordinate 10,199 downwards.
TCTTATTAATTTTTAATTCTGCTTCATTACCATACTACATCGCAATAAATAAGACTGTTTACATGTTTATTATAGTAACTAAAATACCTTAAGTCTTGTTGCACAAACTAAAAAAGTAACAAGATAAAGTGCATAGCAAATATGAACAAAACAGCTTTGTTTCGTAGCTGTGTGATCTATGAAAATTCTCTGTATACAGTTGCACCATTCCTCTTCATTGTAGATGAACATAATGCCACTTATCAACTGAAATTATTGAAATATTTGATTAATTTAGGAATAAAAACTAAATGAAAAAATAAAACAAATTCATAAAAATCAACAAAATAAAAACTATTTATTCATAATTTATTTAACAATTTCTTTCTAGAAAAGAAAATTTTATCAACTGAAATAAAACATATTTAACTTATAAAATATATTAAAATTGATAAAATATATTTTTGTAGTCTAAATGTATAACTTACCAATAGGATCAACAGGTAATGGAGTTTCTGGTGCTGGAGATTTTTCTAAAACTTCTTTTGCAGCATTTGGTGTGATTTGGAATGGACTATCTGTTACATTTACATTTGTACTACAAAAAAAAAATTAGATTATTACTTCAACCTATATTACTAAATACCAATCTATAAATTCAGAAAAAAAATTAATAGAATAAAATGAATTTTAAACGTTAAATATAAATTTTCTTTTCGTTAAACGTTATTAATGCATAAAGTAATTTAATAGAATAATTTACTAACCATGAAATATTTCCTGCACTGGCTTCTTTTTTGATGAGATTCTGCCAATGCTTATGTACTTCTTCTATAACATGCAAAGCAAAATCACGTGGTTTTGCTTCCCCATTAAAAGCAAATTGATTTTCTGGTTTTCCATCAGGAATTTTATATATCTTAAACCACTCGATAGTAGCTTTTAATAAGCCAGGGTAATGCTTATCTACATCAGCAACATCTAAAGAGGAAATAATTTTTTGATAATGTAAATAAGATTACAGAGCCTTTAAATAAAAAATTGTAAAAAGAACATGTCTAGTATTTAGAAAAAAGTTCAATGACATTCAACTTTTCAATCATTAATAGAGCGTTATACAAGTCAATAAAGTAATGTCCTTAATTTTAGCCACACAACTAGGTGAATTATATAATGGAAATAGCCTTGATAAGTCTCTATTTAAAAATTTTATGCACACAAATGATTTTTCTTTGAATTTTAATTATGAAGAAGATTTAATTGATTATGTCAAAATATGATATATACCATTCATTTGATTAGCTAATGGGTCATTCACGTCAATAACAATAATCTTCCAATCAGTTTCACCTGCAATGATCAAGTCATTAGATAAATAATTAATTACTTTGGCATATATTTCAAAATAAAATATTAATAAATACCTTCATCAATAAGTGCTACTGCACCTAAAACTTTCACTTTCAGTACTTCTCCTCTTTTGGCTACCTATATATAAAATTGATATATTTATTAGGTTCAATGCTGTAGTAGGATTTTTTTATACAAAATATTATAAAATTAAGCTTATGTTACCCTATAACCAATTTCCAAGACATCAATGGGATCATTATCTCCTTTAAAACCTGTTGCTTCATCTAAAACTTCTGGATTTTCCCATGTCTAAAATCATAAAAAGTAATGTACTTAAAAATGTTAACTTTAAATATAATATGTTATTTTTAAAAATAACATTTTCCAGTAATAAAAAACATAATATAATATATATGCTTAAAATTTATAATTTATATTAATTTTAACATTAAAAATTTTATTGAATAGCTATAATAAAACTAATTGTAAGTAAACAATTTTGTTTCAAAATCTAAAATATATCTAATTCTACTTTGAATCAAGCTTAGTGGTAAAGACTTTGAAGTACAAGTAAGCCAATGGCCTTGACTTGTAAATAAAGTCTTATCAAAGATGCAATTATCTTTCATGTAGCAGTTGATAATAGATTACAAGATTATTACGTTAATGTACAAAGGTCAAATTATTTAATTTACAGAAAACCAAACTAATTGAAACACTAAAAACAAGCAAATTGAACAAATATTTTAATATACATTTAATAAACTGTATGTAAATATTTAATATACATACTTGTGGTAGTGCTCCATAATTCCAAATATAACCATGGTGTGGAAAACAATTAGCAACATATCTCAGGTTACCTTTCTTAATATCTTGTTTAATAGGATTTAGTGTTTCTTTTAAATTAATTTCCATTTTTGCATTTGTCCACCTGGGAACTTCAACAACCATGTGGAATGTTTTGTTGGCCTCATCAGCAAATAAAGGGATGTCATGCATTGGTGATATTGGGCTTGTTTCATTTTCTGTAAAAACAATAATACATAGTAAAATACTAAACAAATATTAAACTTTAAACAGAGAAGATTAGTATTGAATTAAATTATAAATTTAGAATTATCTAATTCAATCAAAGAGTTACAATTCAAATTATTTAATAAGTCTTTTTATATTAAAAATAATTAAAAAGTTCTTAGTCTTATACAAAAATAAATTCTATGATAAAAATAGATCATCACTACTAAATATGTATGAGTTAATATGAATGTCTGTTAAATATTATATACAATTTCTTTATTTCATAATTACAAATTTAAAATTCTGTTAAATTGATAAAAGTATATAAAAGCTAAGCTTGAAAAATGGAAAGCATTGCTTATATAAAAGCTAAAATTTCTAAAACCAAGTGATGATTTAAACTGAAATTTTACAATATGTGCATATTTTAAACTGGTTTATCTTAAAATTTATTGAGAACTTTCTCCTGGAAATGAAAATTGAATAGTTTTAAAGTAAGGCATAAAAATATTTAAAAAATATATAGTGCATTTTTTTAAATGTATAACAATTATAAGATAAAGTTACTGCAATACATCAATAAGAAAAAGTTAAAAATACCCTGAGCTATCAGGTAGTCTAAAGCCTAGCTTTAACTACCTACTTTACTCAACATATTACAAAGCAAAAAAGCAACATTTAAAAAAGAACATTTTACGATCTCATTGTAAAACGGACAATTAAAATTCTGAACAGCAAGCCTCTACATCTCTAATCGCCCGACATTCCGTTCCATACGTTCAACTAAACAGCCAGCCTCGAGGGCATAAGAAAAAAATCGTTTCTAGAAAGTAAAACACCGAATCGCTTTCCCCGCATACGGTTCGCCATTAGCCCACTCATCGGCCTTCTCCGATACCGGAAATGCAGGGTTAAAGGTGAGCAAGGTAAACGTATAGCCACCCGCCGCGATTCCAAAACAAAAAAAAAACACCTCCAAATCCGGCGAATCACGCGAAAAAAAAATCGAACGCGAGCATCTTCGGTGTTTATTCCGAGAAGAAGGCTGAATCGATCGCGTGCGCGCACGCCACGCGCCAAGGTAACTCCTTGACCCTCCGAACTCTCAAGATCGAGGAAAAATCCGCGCTCTCGGAAAATCCGTTATCTCTCCCCCCTTATCACTTAACCACTCCCCTCTCTCCTCACCAGCACGCATCCACCAAACCAAAAAAAGCTCTCCAAGCTCAATCCCGCACACACACAGGTGCGAGGCCTTAAAGGTTAAGTAGAGCCGTGAACCCAATGCCGGCTCTCCCGATAAGATATAATCCACTCACGGAAGAAAATCCTGTAGTCGGTGGAATTAGGCGCTCCGCGCTCGACCGTAGTGAAGGACATGGCGTATCTCGTCGACGCTGCGCTTACACTCGCTGCTAAAGTAGCTCTGCTGGCTTCCGCGCTGCAGCTGTGCTTGGTCCTGACTCGGGACGCTCTGGGCAACTGTCGGGCCACGAGCGCGAGCCTATTTAAACCGCGGCAACGTAACACGTGCAACGTCGCCGCCGCGGACATGCTTCTATATTGCGGCGCCCGCTAGTTTAATGCTATCTGCGCATGTAGGCAGGAGTGTGTATGGGAGGGCAGCGACGCCTGGCGGACGCCGAGACGAGTTGAGAGGCTGCTGTGACGATGAGGCGAGCTCTGCCGTTGAACTGCAGTGGTAGAATTTTTTTGAGCAGTTGGTGATGTGTTCGATGCATGCGAGGAGATGACGCAGGGGAGATGACAGCTTGCGTCGAACTTTGTAGTTGATGGGGCGATGATGGATTTGTTGTTTTAAGAGGAGGTGTGTTTGTTTGGGATTGGGATTCGAAGTAATCGATTACGGTGGTGGTTTTGTGTGGGTAGAGGAATATTTATTTTTTGTGTGTAGTTTGATTAGGAATTATTATTTGCAGGGGTACTTATGAGGAGGATGATCAGTTGCCATTAATGAAATGACAGTTTTGAATCTGCAAAGCTGACGTGAGCATGAAGAATTTAAGTAAAAAAATAGTTGTATAAAAAGAAAAAGAGTATTTAAAAAAGGTTTTTTTTCCAATATTTATCATAGAATATTTTGGAAGAAACATTAGAGTTTCTAGTTTTTTTTAAGATCTCATCGACATTTTTCTCAAGTTTACTTTTAATTTCGTATACGAAATCGAATTCAATATAAGTAAAAACCTTACATTTATACCTATAAACTATAATATAAGTAGATGCAGGTCGGATTTGGTAAGACGTCAATTTTAATTTTTCTTCAAGTCCAAAGTAACTTTATTCCCCATCAATTATAAATACTATACAATTAAAAATTACTGAATCGTTACTTACTAAAAGCAGGATTATTTTACGGTTACCATTTTTAACGCACCTCTCAAGATCAATATGATAAAAATTACAGATAACAATATAAGAGGAAACATGACGATTGTTGTACGTAATCTTTATTTTCGTTTATGAAAGTGATACTATGTACATATGTATAAAATATGAGTAACGTGATTATGTAATGTCAAGACGAAACGTCACTTTTTATTAATCATTGATCAGTATGATTAAAATTTCGTCAGCGATAAATTAATAAACGAACGAGGGTTCCCTTACGAAAAAAATGTTTGGCTAGATCGTGATTTTATATGTTTTATAATAATTTAATCTATTATTAAAACTGTAAAAAATTAATTTTTCTCATGCATTTGTTTACATCTTTATTTTGGATTTAAGACTTTCACAGAGGTTCTTCATTTTGATCATTTTGAAGATTTGTGGAATTATGATCTTATTTTGAAATTTAAGATACAGAGGTTTTGGTGTATAGTCTACTTTAAGAGTCTGAATCTATATTCGTCAGTTTAAAATTAAGCAGCATGAATCAAATGGGTTTTTATTGAATTTAGTTTTTATATAATTTATTTTTATTAAATTTTTATCATAGCTGTAATAAAATCAAGGTGAGTTGTAAGTCGAGTGAAGAGTTCAGGTGCACCTGTAGCTCCGCAATCAACACCACCAGCATCTAAACCAATTAGATAATAAGTTGAATTTTTGACGTACATTAACGGACCGCCACTGTCACCCTAAAAGCATTAAAAAGGTTATTATATATACACATAAAAATAGAAACCAAATAGTATTATTATCTAAAAACAATTGTCAAATCAATAAAAAAAATGTGTCTAATAGTTTTAAAATTTTAACAAACCGGAACTAATGAAATTTTTAATATAAAATTTGAATTATTATTTTTCAAAAGATGCATTTATTTTTATAATTTTAAAATAAATTATTAATAATTTTTTTGAGATATAAACACCTGTAACTACTTTTTAGTATGTAAGAAAAAAAATGTGTCCAATTATATTTTAATTCCTGTAATCCAGAACTAATAAAATTTTCTAGGCAAAATCCTAATTAATCCCAACAAATTTTAACTTAAAATCTTAGAATTAATTCGTTTTTGTCTTAATTTTGTAAAATTATAGCATCAAATATAATTTTATTTACATTACAACCACTACGAGATTCATCTCCGGCGCAAATAAATTTGTCAGTTATATAATCGTTACTATAATGTTTCTTGCACGTAGGTGTATCGACAATTTTAAGTTCAACTTCTTGGAGTAGATCAGATTCCGTTTCCCCTACGAAAATAAAAGCTTTTTAATTTTGTACGTTTTTGAAATTTGAGTATTTTTGTCTTTGACAAATATTGATATTTTAAAACAAAAATATTATTGTTACCACTTGAAAGGCTTCCCCATCCGATTAAAACTGCTTTTTCGTTTGCAAAGCTTTCATTCCTTAAGTCTTCTGAATTAGGAAGACAAATCGGATGTATTAGATCTGAAATTTAGTGTAATCCGTAAAATTGATGCCATGTAAAAGTTTAAAGAATTATTATATGTATTAGATGCTAACATAAATAAATTAATATAATAAATCTTAATTTATATTAAGATTTGCATTAATGTCTTGCTAATTAAAGACAAACTTTTTTTTATGTTATCATAACCATATACAAAATATTTTAGAACTTCAGTATTTGTATGTACTTTTAATTCATAAATAATTCCTTTGATAAGATTGTTTGTTTGACTTTAATTTATATTATATTATTTTAAAAAATAATTTATGAAATGAACAAATTATTCTTCAATAGTTATAAAGGTAAATGAATAAGTCTCTCTTCTCTATAAGATTTTTATTTATTCAAATGACTTATAAATCTATCTTTGTATTTTTAGTGTCATCATCAGTTTAGACATTATTCAATAAAATATACATATAAAAAAAAGATAGTTTTGTTTTCGTACAATTTATATATTTAATTTTATTCAAATTATAAATAAAAAATATTCAATAGAAAATACCTGTGAATTGAATATCTTCAGCAAGTTTAAGTATACCAACATCGTTTTGTAAAAACCTATCGTGTTTTGGATGAACAAATATATTCGCAACGGATACTTCTAGGGCTTCATCATTTGTGATATTTATTTGACCTAAATAGGCAACTACCTTTTCAGCATCATTAAGACAGTGTGCTGCCGTTACAATATGATTTTTTGAGATTAAAGAACCTCCACACATTAAGAAATCTTCTTCATTAATAAAAATCTTTAAAAAAGCCATCCAAGGCCAAGCCCCTAGTGAATAAAATTTAATTTATAATATAGGTGTATTTATTTAACATAAACTTTAAAATCAAATCTGCTTTATCTGCTTAAAAATAAACGTTTATATGTATGAAATAATGTAACCAGTAAACACACCCGCGAAATTTAATTTTAGTTTATTAATACACTAATTACTTAATTTCTTACAAATTTGTTTCAAATTTATTTATAAATATTTATAAATTGAGATATAATCATAAAACTTTTTTTGCAGTCACAAACATTTAAAATTTATTTTTAAATTTAATTTTGGGGGACAGGGATATTTGATCATTAAAACGTATTTTATATGAAAGAAATTCAAAAAAGTAGTATCCATATTAACACTAATAATTCATTTTAAATTGGTTGATAAATAGGGAAAATAAATATTCATTCGTGCAAATGAAATAACTACCTTTACATTATATATTTAACCATTTTAATAAAAAAGATTATTAAAATGTGTAATACAAAAATCATAAAAAATGTTTGTAATTCTTAATTTATTAATTATTAATATTAATTTATTAGGTTTTAAATTTATAGCACTTAGATAAAAAATATTCTAATTATTAGACCCCCTAAATTTTATTATGTAATTTGGATTCATCCATACTTAGATACATTTATCAATATGATTTATTAATTCATAACTTTTACAGAATGTTCTATGAATCTTAAACAGTTAGTTGAAATGCTTTTATATAAATTAAGTGTTAATCTATAGTATTTTATTACCTTGTACAGCAGGGGATCCGCCAACAACTCTCATAATTTCCAAAGATTTTTGACCGCGTTGTCCACATTCTTGAGTAAATTGAGGCTCTAAAACCATTTTATTACAGAAATCTTTTTGAAATGTTATTAATAAAATATCTTCATTGTTGAATTATAAAGATTTTTTAATAAAATAAATTATTAAATTTATTTATAATAGAAGTGATTTTTACTACAAAATTATCGATGCTAGTATTTCTTTTATTACTGATTTAACCTCTTTGAAGATTTTTTAAATAATCATCTACATATGAATGTTTTTGTGATAGGGCCAACTGAATTATCTGTATTCCTACAAGGACTAAATATGCGTTAACAATTAATGAATAGTACTGCATGCTTCACTTTCTTTCTATTATGTCAAAATCAATAGACGTTTTCAAAAATCAAAACTTAAAATGAATGTACAGCGACTACGCTTTCGATTGGTTTTGTACGCTGTAGCCTTATCTAAATTATTAGAGCTATTTGATAAAGAAGTAGTAAATAAAGTAATAATAAATTTATACCATAGTTATAAAGTTTTCATTTTTGAAATAGCATGTATGGCCTGATATTTTTTACTGTAAAATAAATTTTCAGAAACCTTAGAAAATTCTTCGTTATTATTTGAAATTTATATAGTATTACCCTATTGCAAATTACGCAGTATATTTTTCACATGTACTGAGTTCAGAATTATATTAATTAATACAGCTTGAATAGATATAATAAGTTTTATAAGATATCTAAGAAATATATTCAACACTAAAATTATGCTTACTAATTTAGCTGTTACAATTTTAAAATGATTCAATTTATATCAAGAAGTAAGGCCCTTTTGTCATACTATATAAAGCTATTTTTAATAATGGAATTTTGTAACTATAAAATAGTAAAAAAATCAATAGAATGAAATTAACTTTTCGTACAGCAAAACTTTTTAGTTCTATTTGAAATAATAATAATATAATAATGTTTAATTTGTTTAAAAACGCTGATAAATCAAAAAAAATTATTAAAATGATTTATTTGTAATGTTTGATTTTTTGCAATAAGTACAATCAAATAAATAATTTATCAAAACATATGGAAATTTATAAAAAATTATTTCTAAGCGTGATAAAAATGATTGTCAATAAAACTTTAAGAATTCAATTATAATTTTTCAGTTAATGGGTAATAGTTATAAACATATTGATCACTTCAGTCATAAAGAATTATAGACTTTTATTTTACTGTGTAAAGTTTATTTATTCATTTATTTATCACGATTTAATTTCACAGAGAATTATTTAATAATTATGAAGTACCAAATTTACTTGACTTAATAAATAATGTAAAAATATTAAAATAATAATAAAATAATAAAAATATTAAAACTACAGAAAGCATTGAAATCAGATTATGTTTCGTTACATAAATAATACAATTATGTATGTACACATACACACCAAGGGCGCAAAATGTATCATTCTTGGCGTGTGCGAGTTTTGGAGCAGAGTGTAGCGAGGCCATTAAAGTCTCACGAGCGAGAATGATCCGCTTCCCCGTCCGGGTGCAACAATTGTTTTTCCGAGCGGGCGCAAAAATTGTTTTTCCGAGCGGGCGGAAATAACTATTACGACCTCAGAAAAAAAAAAATTTTATTCCCACCTTAACGATAATGACCACTTATTTCCCCCACAAAAGCGCATGTCAAGTGGTATATTATTCCCGAAAATCTCGAGGAGGGAAATAATGACCCAGGAGGGAATTAATAGGCCATTATTTCCTTGCTAGCAGTCATTATTTCTCTGCTAGAATTTTTATCAGAAAAAATAGAAAAATTTTCGAAAAAATAAATTAAAAACAAATAAGTGTTCTCGAGAGTAAAGTCAATTAATCTCTCGGGTTATTACTGCGCTCGGGAATATTATTATGTGACTTTATTCCCTTGGTGCATAATGTACTATTAAAACTTACATTCTATGAGAGAATCAGGTAAGGTAAGTATGAGTTTTCCCAATCACCAGAAATAATAGTATATTTTATGAAATTTATTTATGTATTTATTTATTCACCAGATACCATGCACTTAAAATCTAAATATACAAAATTATATATTTGACAACAATGATACTTATATATGTCTTATAAGATAACAGTTTTAAACAACCCAGTCTCAATTTTAGTTTTAATTAATCTTTTAAATATATAATAGTATATTATGTACCAAGGGCGTAAAGTGAGCTTTTATATACCGAGTGTGGAATTTGCACTACGAGTCAAGGTGAGCTAGCACGAGCCGAAGGCGAGTGCGTTTGTGAGCCGAAGACGAGTACTGTAAACACACGAGGTCAAAAAAGCTCACTAGCCCTTGGTGCATACCATGTTTTATGTGACTCATGTATTGATTTTCGTGTT
>JAPYZA010004508.1:0-13642 GCA_030522685.1 Eupelmus azureus | reverse complement strand
TGATTTGAACTTCTAACACTTCTAAACATGTTTCTAAAGCGATTTGACGAAACTCAAAATTTTACTATTACAAAGCTTCCTCTATGAGGAAGCAATTGTGACTTATTTGGTTATTCCGATAAGCCACACATATAAATATATATTTGTTTTATAAATTATTAAATATAAGCGGGCGAGAATATTTTTTGATATTTACAAAATAATAAAAGTTAGTCCTTCAAAATAGTACATTTCGATGCAGAAAGTGATTTCAGTCTCGTGTGGACGTTTGCGCCCGAGCGAAGCGAGGGTGAAAAGGCCACACGAGGTTGGAATCACTTCCTCGCTCATGTATCGAACCGTATTTTTTTATACAACGTGTGCAAAGCGAGATTTAGCATACGCTTTGTTGTTCGAGCGTGCGCGAAATCGAGCTTTGCGCACGGAGTATCAAAAAGGTCTTTAAAGCGGTTTATACTCAAGAATAATAAATTGCAAGTTTATTGAATATTCTTCAATAAATAATTATTTGAATAAATTGAAAATAGATTATTATTACTTACTATACAAATTAAAAAAATTATTTTCTGCGAATGTGTTTAGGCCAAGTGCGCATCTCTGGAAACTTCAGTGTTCATTTTTAAGGAAAAATGAAGGATTGTGGAAAACGGGTTGTTGATCGAGTTAGTTTACGATTTTTTATATAATTTTTTTATTTTTATATAAAAATAAAGTTCGTTCTATTATAATAAAACTAAGTTTGAATTACAGTACAAGCTATTATTAAATAACTCTAAATTTATTGTATACTTTATTGATAAAAGTAATTCCTCGAACCAAGTTTAATTTTCTCCCTGCAAAACTTACGTTTCTCGCGTTCTAAGCAGGATCGCACTGTTCTTTGCGCACTTTGCAGCAAAAAACCGCGTGCGTAAATTTGAACTCGAACACATTGCACGTACTTAGCATGATCCATAGGACACTCGATTTAAATCTAAAATGAGCAATTAGAGCAATCACTCATAGAACAGCTCAAGCAGGTTCTCATATCATGAATTTTGATAAAGTGTAATTAACTTATGGTAGACTATGCTTTTTTCGATCATACGTTATGGTTGCCACAGTGTTAAACTACTATATCAGTATGAGGCGTTTCGTCCAGATCCATTATCCTGGTGGAAATCCTGAAGATCTGTACTGTCGTGTAACACTTGCTTCTTTCATCTAAGTATATTTATATAGTTTTAGAAATTTTACTAGATCGCATACCCAGGCAACAAAGGCACGAGAAATTAAATAATTAATTTCATTTTAAAACTCACTCAGATTTATCGAGCTATTTGTATTAACTGAGCTGCTTCTCCCGAGTTATTTCGTATACCTGCACATTTTTATAGTCGTACGAATATTATAAGGAATTTATTTTTTTAATAAGTATTAACTAGTTTCGTATAAGATCTTTATAAAAATGGCAAACTACTAAGGTTACAACGTAAAACCAAATTAAATCTCTCCAGAACTATTAGCAGTTTAAAAATTAAAAAAAAAATTTATCATTAAATTTAATTTTGATTTTTTTTTCTATATGTAAGTGATAATGCTATTTGCACTTTGTCTAATATCTTTGAAATGAATTGTTACTATTTCTGATTTTGATAATGTAAAACTTTTGAAAAACTATATTTCATTATTATGTCAAACTTATTCTTGTAAATTTTTTAAAAATCTGGAATTCGAAAAAATAACTCATGATTGTAAGATTGAAAAAGGCAAAAATGTTTTCTAAGCCACCTAGCGTTTATATTTGAACCATAATTTATCCGATTTTTGCAACAGGGAAATATATATTAATCCGAAGACTACTACTTCGAACATTACAAAATTTTTTTAAGATTAATGTCTGTAAATAATTTTATGATGATAATTAACTGTATGATTTAAATTAATACATTAAGATAAAAATCAGGTAAAATCGAGACTAATTCTAAATTGATATAAAATTATTTACCTAAAGGACTATGATGACGATTGAAATCTATTTATAAGATATTTACCTTATTACCTCTTATATGCTGCAAAAAGAGAAAATATGAAAAATTTATAAATACAATGAAAGAAGCTATTTTTTTTTATAAATTAAGCATTTACATACAAAAGTCACATTTATTTTATTATATATAATATATATTTATGAATGTGCTTATATATATACATACACGTGAATGTGTATCTATCCTCAATGAGAAGTCATCAAGGAAACAAAAAAGTTGAAATAGGGTGAAAAAAGTATATCGCACGCATTTTTAAAACATAAAATAACGCGATATCTCCAGTAATCAATTACATATCTATAAGGTCTCTCAAATTATTATTTACTTACAATTCCTTTGATTAATAGTAAGATAAATCCTTTAAATGGTCATTATGAGATTATTAATTCTTGTAACTTAACTACATCATAAGAATTTGCTAAATGGAGAGTTATCATTGTCACAGTAATTTTTTTTTGTTTCTTCTACTGTCTCCCCTTAATCAACCGTACAAGTATGATTTTTACTTATGTATAGGTTGTCTTATTAACCTTTATACTGCCGGGACTTTAAGAACTTTATTCCCCTTAGAATGCTTAAAATGTTGTCTGTACCTTATATATATTTATAACATATGTAGAGTTCCGATTTCAGGTAGAGACTATATTTTGACTTTCCGGCAGTCTACAGGTTAAACTAGTCAGAAACAAAAATAAAATATATGATAAATTTAATATTTACCTTGGTTGCATTATCGCTAGCATCTTACAATTATCGGTGCTCGATTTTTTTCATTGTTGTGCTGATGCTACTGTTACTCTCATTATTTATCATCATTGATTTCAGTATTATATTGTTATTTTATTTAAACTGCTTTTTTGATATTTATTTATTATTAAACTTACATTGATTTTTCAACGATATTTATTATGCTTATCTTGTTTAAAATAGATATATATATACTTGGTACATACAAAATTTTTATACCGGTACTTGAAATCCCCTTGTTTTGTACAAAATGCATCCTAGCAAGAGAAACAAGCTTTATCGTTATCTTTTACAACTCGAAAAATAATGAATAGTTTAATTCTATTTTTTATGTACATACACATTCTCGGGATCTTTATTAAAACTTGGTTTTTTGAAATAATATATTAAAAGATTAATCGCTGTTTCTTTCTTGATGCACTATCATTTTTAAAAAATGTATGGGCATTAAAATGGATATATTGAATAAAAATCACCAAATAATTTCAAAATTTTGGTTATTAAATCCCTTTTTTTTGCTTACATCAAATTAAAGAAATATCAGCTTTTACTAATATATTTCTCAATGTACAATTGATACTGTATAATTTAAAAATTTCTAATATATATTTATATACTTACTAAACAATACCATTTAGAAAAAAAGAATCTTTATAACATAATAATAATAATAATAATAATAATTATATATATATATAGAAAAAAAATTTAATTATTACTCCAGTGATGTTGATAAGATTCTATCGTATAACAATAAAGTTTTATAATTCCAAAGAATTTTTTTTGTTACAACTTTTTTTAAATTCATAAACACAAAATGATTACCTTGTTGTTTATTGACGTTTTGACGCTTCTTTTTAATTACATATAAATGCTCAGTGCTCTTGAGTGATAATTCGCAAGTATCGTGATCTAATTAGGAGACACAGATTGTTTATTAAAAAATAGGAAAAAAGTTTAACTGAAAAGCCGGAAGTACAGATATTTTAATGTCTCTTGAAGCTCGAATCGCTTGAGAATAAATTTTAATGTGTATGTATATATATATATATATTTGTTTTTCTTGATCAAGTCGTCCAGCTTCAAGACATTAAAAATGACTTGTGTCTCATTACGATTGGCTCATTTTGAGCGTCTAGACGTCTAATCCATTCTGCACTAAACGCTACACAAACTGTCTGATCCTTTTGCCTGCTTAATGACATGATTAAGCAAATGCACAGTCGTTGTCGTTGTCAGGCAGCGCATTAGCGGAAAATTAAATTACAAATAGCGCGCTTTGCAAAGTCATATAATGTAAGTAGCTCACGAAAAGTTATCGTTCGTCGTCTCTGCTTTCACTTTCTTCTGTGGTGAATTGGCTTGTGACCGTACGTCAGCCACAGGCCTTTTTACTTGCATATTATTTTTGACAGCTGTTGTTGGATCTGAAGAAATAAAAGTTATCCAAATGAATATTTAGTCATTTAACACTTTTGTTTTTTAAAATATCAAATGAATTTCACTACATACCTTGTAACCACCTCACTTGAGTAGCAGGTCCATAACCTTTGTCATTACGAGCAGCTATTCTAAAGATAATAGCTGGTTTGGTTGTTGTGTCAACGTGAGCCGCACTTAAGGATTTATTGGGCACAGAACACGCATTAGTAGGACCACAATAAACTCTAATAAATGACGGTTGCGTTGGTGTTGTAGATGTCACTTCTCCAGTGTTCTCTGACATGGCACTAGCACTTCGCACAACCAAATAGACCGAATATTCTAAGATAGGTCCTGAATTACTAGACGGTGGTTCCCAAGAAAGTTGAGCACCTTCGGTGGATTTCAAAATTTTTATAGCACTTGGAGCACCAGGGAATCCAGGAAGACATGTTTTGAAAGCTGATACCTAAAAAAAATATAAAACATTCATTCGTACAACTATTTTTATTTTTATCCTGCTTGACTTAAAATTTTCACGGCGACATACTTCACTCCAAGGACTTTGACCACAACTATTCACAGCAGCCACTCGAAATTTATACGCAGTTCCTGGCTCTAAAGCTATTTTTGTTCTGCCCTTAAATATATCTGTGGTTAACGCATTTGTAATATCTAACGGTTCGTCTCCCGGAAGATAATAGTGTGAAACGGTGAAATTGATACCCTTTATTATTCCTGCATCATACCACTCCACTACCTTCTTTTCCTCTACTTTTGGTGCTTCTTCGACCTACAAAAAATGTAGAATAATTAAAGTTAAAAATATGACGTATTGAAGATAAAGAAATTGTTGTCGTTAAAATATTAGAATAAAACTTACATTAGTAGCATTATTAACTTGTGGTTCTGGTTTCAATTTGACTGCAGGCTGTGCAGGTCCTGTCGATCCTAAGGCAGCTGTTGCCAATGTAGTGAGAGAGTCGTCGCCGGTCGAATCTTCAGGTTTCTCTTGCTTCACTTTCTTGGGCTCGGGCGTAACAGTTTGAACTTTCGGTGGCGCTTCTACTTTAGCTACGGGCCTCTCTACTTTTAATTGAGTCTTTTCTGCAGCTTTACCATTCGTGGTTGCAGAAACAGGTACAGTTGACGCAACTGCTTCGTTGCCCTCTTCCATAGGTTCATCTAAGTCTTCTTCTTTGATGGGTGGAATTTCGGGAACGTCGGAAAGTGGGGCTTCGGTATCAGCATTTGCAGCAGCATCGGCTTGGGCTGGTATCGGTACTGTCGCTGCACTAGTTACTGGTGCTGCTGTTGTCACGGGTTTAGGTGATGCAGGTGCTTCTGTTGGTGCAGGCGTTGATGGCGTTGGAGTTGGTGTTGCTACGGTCGGTGGTTTTGCTGCTGGTGCTTGAACTGGGGTCGGTTCTGGCTTCGACTTTGGTGCTGGTGTTGGTTGTGGTTCTGGTTCTGGTTCTGGTTCCACGTTCATTGGTTCGTCTTCATCTTTCTTTTCTTCGTCTTCTTTCGTAGTTTCGGAAATTTGGCTTGGCTCTTTCGATTCCTCTGCTACTGATTCCTCATCGGGCTGAGCTTCACTCTCAGTTGAATTTGATTCTTGAGGTGCTGGCTCAGCGGTCTCCTCGCTAGAAGTGGGTTCAGTCGAAGCTTCGGTCGAGGTTTCGGGTAGTGGTTTTTCGTCGTCGACGGGACTCGGATCAACTGCCATTTTATTGCTGTCATCAGCTTGATCTTCCTCTGGTTTCTCTAAGCTCTCTTCCTTTTGATTATCCTCTTTTTCTTGCTTGGAAGCTGGTTCGTCTTCAGTTTTTTCTGGCATCGGTTGATCAACTTCCTCCGCTGGTTCACTCGCTGGTTCCTCTGCCGGAGTCGATTCAGACTCCTCGTTAGTAGCTTCTGCAGCCTCATCTTTGCTTGAGGATTCCAGATCTTTGTCAGGTTCGGTCGATTCCTCTGGTTGCTCCGTACCGTCATTGCCCGACAGAATAGCCTCAACATTCATCGACTCCGCGTCTTCACTTTTCTCTGTGGGCTCGTTCTCGCTGACCGCGGGTTCGTCAGCAGACTCTCCGGTGATGGCAGCCATTCCCTGATCGACATCCTGTTCCATTTCTTGGGCGGCGGGCTCTTCAGACGGCTCGGCGTCCTGATTCACCGTAGGCCCATCTTCTTCAACAGCTGCGGTTTCACTCTCGTCCTCGGAGAAGATTAAGTCTCCCGGACCGTCTACTTGTGGGATGACGAGATTACCTTCACCGTCTACTTGCATCGGTTCAACGAGAGTCGCGCTGGCCGCTGCTGCAGCATCCTGATTGCCGTTGCAGCTTTCTTGAGATTTCGAGTCCTGGCCATCTGTGTGCATAACCGAGTTATCGCAGGCCATCATAAAGGACAAACTGGAGGAGGATTCCTGAACAGGGTCGATCAGACCAGCTTCGGCGGCTAAGGCTGCCAAAGCTGCATCGGTAGTCGCCGGACCATCGGAGCTCGTAGCAAGCGTTGCGGAGGGTTGCTTTTGTGGCGAGACGATCAACATCTTACTGGTGTCGATGGTGTCTGGTACAGTGCCCGAGCTACTCACGATGGAACTGCTCGTGGGCACGAGGGTCACTGTCTTAGTGGCACCGCCCTGAACCTGCAACGTCAAAGGCTTACCGACGGTCTCCGATCCTTTCTGCATCTGAGGCATGGCCATTATCTGATTCTTATGCAAGATAGCTCCTGGTGCTCCAGTTTTGGTAGCGATCGTTACGGTTTTGCCACCTTGGCCAGGCATGGTTATTGTTAAGGGCTTGCCTGCAGTACCTCCTGCCATGGCGCTAGATGACACCACGATCATCTTAACGCCCTGCTGGTTAGTTACATGATTCGTTGCAGAGAGCGGAAGCATATTAACAGGAGTGGTGACAAGATTGCCGCTCTGCCCGGAACCTGCTTGCGATGTCGTGACTGCCTGCACGGCTCTCAAACCAGATCCTGTTGTTACAACAATAATCTGATTTCTACCAACCAAGCCACCATTACCGCCAGGCTTAGTGATCATGATGGTCTGTTTGCCAGCTATATTCTGGCCCTTACTCATGGTGACGAGATTCGACGTCTTCATGGTTGTGAGGATTTTGGATCCAGCTATAGCGTTGGGACTGACCAGTCTGACGATAGTAGGACCCTGATTCATAGGCTTAGCGCCAGAGACTGCGGTCACATTTTTTCCGGGAATTATACTCATTTTGGGCATGGCCATCATTCCAGGTCCAGTCTTGACAAGGTGAACGAACTGCGGTTGCCCGGCGATATTCTGTCCTGGCTTTTGCAAAATGATTTGCTTGCCTTGTTGTGGAGAGGCGGCTCTGAGCACTGTGGCTCCTGGGGCTGCAAAGCGAATCTGTTGACCGGCTTGAACATTCTTCATCCTGATGGGAGTAGTCGTTGCGGTAGCTTGAACAGGTATCACTGGTACGTTGTTCACATTGTGCGTCATGGCCGCGGCAGCGAGTGAAGCCAGTCCGGACATGGCTCCTGCTGGTTGAGTCGAGCTCGTCGTTGTTGTTGCCGCCGATGCAACCTGCGTTGTCGTGGTCGTGGTTGTCGCAGTTGAGGTGGCTAATATCGTGCCTGTTGCCATGGTCGTTACCGTGTTTCCTTGAATTGGTTGCTGGATTCGAATAACGTTGCCCTGCCTGGTGGCTAAGGGGCTGCCCGCTACCAATTGTTTATTTACTGCTGCAGCCGCTGCAGCCGATGAAGTGATCACCTTCTGTCCAGTACCCTGTACTCGAATCGGGGTCGGCGTCTGGGCTGCTGCAGGTCTCACAGGTGTTGCTATCGACGTTAAAGGAGACGCGGTCGCAGCATTAGGAGTAAGCATCGCCGCGCTTGAAGTGATGCTCGGCAAAGCTGATTGTCCACTAGCTGCGGCGGTGCTAGCTGGGGTAGGCAACGCTGCAGGGAAAGTTCCTGTACTAGCCGGTGGCATGTCGAATTTCTGAATTTGTAACACGTAGTATTGAGCAGAGGGAGTAGCATTCCAGCTGACTTCGAGAGATTGTGTCGAGGCTTTAATAAGCTGGACACGAGACGGTGCTGGAGGTTTGCTCACTTCCAGATACCAAAGATCTTTGCAGCAAACCTGTATGCGGAAATAAAAGGACCATCGTGTTAAGTAAAGGGAAATGGTAAGGTGCGACACTACTTAGTATTAAACTAACCCTGACCTGGTTGTTCCATGCTTTGCGATAACCGTCTCGTCCGGACCAGACGTACAGACGGCTGTGAACGCCGACAGCGCAGTGGCCTGCGCGTGCCCTTGGTACGTTTTCTTCTAATGAATCCACAGTCAGCTGTTCCCAAGTCAGTGTTTCTAAAAAATACAATAAACATATTAACTCCTTGATTGTCAAAAACAACAAACTAAAACTCTAAGGTAACGATCATCTGTTTAATATTTTTAAAAATCTAATAAAAATATGGAAAACTTGAAAACGAAAATATAAAAATTATTTCTTACCATTACACAAGAGTTATTATTTTAGTTATTACTGCTGTTTATTTAAACCAAGTTATTTAAACCAAATAAATAATGGGTGCTACACAAAAATCTCAGTAAAATAAATAATCGGAATTTAAATAAATCGCAATAAAATTTAATAAACAGATTTTGCAGATAAATTTAAAGACTCTTCACCTAAATTCAAACAAGCCAACGTGCTGGTACATTTCCATTCTTTCTCATGTGTGGCCACCTTGACGTCGTCTACCACCAGTGGCACCCAGCCCCCGAAAACGTACATCCTGTGCCCTATAAGGGTAGCGGTGTGCAGAGAGCGCGGCAGCGGCGTCGGCCCGTGAATCACGGGCTTGTTCCAGGTCATGGTGTCGACGTCGAGGAACCAGAGATCTCCCAGGCGACAGCCGCTCATGCCCCCGTAAATTACGAGGCAGGACTTGCCGGTCGTCCTATCGGTGTAGGCGACACCGGTATGCGACTCCCTCGGCGGCGGCGCGTGCCCGTGGGTCTGGGGCACGTCCCAGGCCGTCGCCCCGTTAGGCAGCAGCTCCAGCGTGTAAAGATCGTTGAGGTAGCGCGGAATATTGTTCTTGGGGTCGTCGCTGTCGTTGGCCAGGCCGCCGAAGAGGAAGACCTTGTTGCCGATGAGGGTGAAGCTGTGTCCGAGCCGCGGACAAGGCGGCGGCTCGTGCTTGGGCGGCCTTGGCTTCAGCCGCTTCCACTCCCACCTGCTTGCCTGCAGCTCGTACAGCTCGTTGGAGTACTTGCCGTACTCGACCATGCCGCCGAAGACGAGGATCCGGGTGCCGTCGACGACGAAGCCGTAGGCCGCGCACCCCGGCGGTATGTCGCCCTTCGTCGATGGCACGAACCATTGATTCGTCGCTGAAAAGCATCAAAGAAAATTTCATGATTATCGTCGCAAGTCCGCATGCATGCATTATCAAAGCGCTGATAGTGTCGGCGCGCAATCAGAGAGTAGCAGCAATATGGGAAAAGGAGAGAGGAAAAATAATGAAAACGTCAACAGTGGCCGCCTGCCGAGAACAGCTGGCTGGCGTTTACGTTGCCAGCACTGGCTCTGGCCGGCGCGCGTGGGGGTAGCAGCAGCAGCAGCAGCAGCAGCTTGCCTGTATACAGAGTTGCCGCCGCTGGCCGCCGAGTAGACGGATGGGTCTACACGCTGTATACATATATAGCAGCGCGCGTGTGGAAGGTAGAGCGCGCAGCAATGGCGGCTCCCACGCGAACAGAAGGAAAAAATGCGCTGCATCTGCCGAGCCGTAAAATTGACTCCCGAGCTCTAATCAAAGCACTCCGCAACGCATCGCGCTTAAACAAGTTCAAATCACGCGATAAAAGCAGTCAGCCCGACAATTCCAAGTGGACGTTTAGCAGAAAAAAAGAGCGGGAGAGGGAGGGGGGCGCAGTTGGGCTATACAAATGGCGGCTATAGAATCCGGCCGGTCTTAGCGCCGTGTGCAGGCCGCCATGTTGAAGCTGTCTGTATGGATGCGCAGAGAGGCGGCGGCGGCGGCGCGCAGGGGCTAAACACAGAGAGAGCGAGGAGAGCGCGGGAGATTCGTTGCAACTCACCAGTATTGTAAACGTGAAGCTCGTCGACGATGCCCTCGTTGCCGCCGCCGAAGACGACCATGAGGTCCTTGATGGCGACGGCCCGGTGACCGTGGCGGGGCCTCGGCTGCGGCCCCGTCGGGTTAGTGATGCGCTTCCACTTTAGCATGGGTGCCGCCATGATATTCTCTCGGCGCTCTGTCTCTCTCGCCCGTGTATATACCAGCTAAGAGTGCAGCTCTCCGCGTCTTGCCTGGATCCCCTGTGTCCGTCCACTGAGCCCCCGGGCTGGCCGATCACATTATACCACTCCTCGATACATGCCCTCCTCGTGGATCGTCCGTCCTCATCGCCAGGGTGGCGGCCTTCTGGCTTTCGAATAGCCCGCAATTGTATGTACACAGAGAGAGAGGGTGACGAAGCGCGCCGCCAGAGATGATAATGCCTAGCAGCGCCCCGCGGGCCGCCAGTGTCCGTATATGCGCGCTGCGAGCGGACGAGAAAAAAGTCAGCAGCAGGGCGACTACACAGAGAGAGAGAGCGGCCCAATGGCGACCGATCGCTCAACTGGAGAGTGGGGGGTAGGAGTTGGAGACGAACGGCGTAACTAAAAAGTATATCGCCGAGTCCGTAACCGTAGTCCTCCCGATGATATGCACTATGTTTTTGTCCCGCTGGAGCGTCAGCTCGCGCACGGGTTAACGCACTCGCGAGCCCCGATCCTAACCTTTCGCACTTTCACAGAGCTCCAACCGAAGAGTTTTTCCACACCGCGATAGAAAAAAGGTCGCGATCGGCGATCGGCTTCAACACAGCTCACCCGCACAGCTATCCACCGCGAAGCCCGAGAGCGGAGTCCCTGGCACTCGCGCCTCTGCGCACGGGCTATTTGACATTCACGGGCCGATCCTAACGCACGGACTATCTAACGCGCTCTCGTCGGGGCCCTCGTATATAGGCGCGTTTCCGCGGAAAAACTCGCGCGGAGGTTAGGGGGCTCTCTCTCTCTCTCTGCACTGGCGCCGCGCTCTCCCACGGCTTTGTACTACTGCCGCCGCTCTCTGCGCGCTCTGGGGCCTCTAGATCCTCTACGTGTAGCAGAAGCAGCCGAGGCGGCAGCGCTGCAGTTGCACAACGGCGCTCGGACAGACGCGAGGAGTCATCTTCTTGCCTGGCGGGCAGCTGCGGCTGGTAGCGGCTTTTTTTTTTTTCGAGGTTAGAGAAGCTGGCCCTGTGTGTTGTATTAATTGAGCGAGGAGACGATGCGGACGCGCGCAGAACGCCGAGAGTCACACGCACACATACACATACGCGACGGTTTTCTCTTTCTCCCGCCCCCACGCGGCAACAGCGCCGCGAGCGTCGACGCGCGGCTCTGCGCGAGCCTGCGCGGAGATGGCGCTGGCTGGGCTGGTTGGAAACTGCAGCGCGCGATAGCGCCGATATCGTGTGCTTGTGTATGTGTATAGGTAGACTGTATGCACTTTGGATATACAATGCGGACGAGCGAGCTGTACTAGCTCAAAGATGACTGTTCGAACTCGTCTTATGATCCTACTCCAAGTACACCTCGATTACAATCCTGTACTACTCTCCAGCAATAAAAACCACTGGCTGATCCCGACCTTCACTCCACCGTTACGCTTTTGAGGTTAGGGTCGGCCCCGCAACGCTCGCCGGTCGCGAACGGTAGACGCGCACTGTACTAGCCAGAGCCGTCGTCGGCTCGAGATTCCGAGCCTCGCGGCTGGAGACGTATCACGGCGGTACAGCAGCGGAACGTAGCTGCGCGCTGATCGCGAGATGCACTGTGGAATATATGTATATGTATATGCGCACTTGCACAATCGTGTATATGTATACGTAGAGATTTTTCGGTCTCTGCGCGCGCGGCG
The DNA here is from genome assembly GCA_030522685.1 of Eupelmus azureus. Lineage (NCBI taxonomy): Eukaryota > Metazoa > Arthropoda > Insecta > Hymenoptera > Eupelmidae > Eupelmus > Eupelmus azureus. The sequence goes on along the minus strand of JAPYZA010004508.1, from coordinate 1,445 downwards.
CCTCTGTGTGCCCTACCAAAGCCGTCGCGAGAGATATGCGCCAGAGTGGCCAGTGCGGTTTTGTCCGATTTGGAAAATGATAGGGTATGTCGAGGCTTGGGTTTTAGAGTTTGGGGAAACGGTTGTTTGTTAGTTTTTTTGGGTCAGAGTTGGCTGAGAGTTGAAAGTTAACATTTTTTTGGTAATTTAATTGATTTGTCCGTTTCTGTTTTGCACAGTGGAGATTCTTTATTGGTCGGAGCTGGACAGTTTTTTACGAGATAAGCTGCGCTAGTTGCGGATGACGACAAATGAGAATAGAGCTTCAGCCGCCATTCAGTTTTTTATCGCTTGAAAACAGCTGCACTGTCAGCCATTCGTGTGTGTCGTCTGGACCTGCGTTTCGCGAAGTGAGTAAATTCTCGAAATTACGTAATTATTTATTATTTTAACGAATAAATTGCTGTCGAGCAGGTATCTAGTTCTTAAACTATATTCTATAAGGTTGTTTAATAACGGGTTTATTCGAGTCATTATTATCTTGCTCGAAACTCTGCGAAATTTCTAGATTTGTGTTATCGTTTGTTGGTTAGGGACGGACGATTGGTCTTTTCTATAAAATAGTGTATAACTAACTATATAACACTGTTTCAGCAGGCATCAAGATGCATCTCGTGTTCGGTAATTTGGCCAAGATCCGCGGGATCGTCTACTTCAGGCTGAGTCCCCACGAGCAGAGCCCCTTCCATGGAATGATCAGCCATGGACTTCCCAACATGGTTCGCAGATTCCGAGAGAATGTCTTGATAATTACTCCTCGTAAGTACACTCAGTTTCTAACTACCTGATCAATGTAAACAGAACAGAGTTGTCAATGAGTTCCTGATAAATTTCAGCCTTCCTGCTAACGTACATGCTCATCGACTGGGCTGATGCTGAGAACGAGCGTCTGTCAAGGAAGAACCCTGATGACTACAAGAATGACAAATAATTCCCTAGTCTCTAATCGCTTAGCTAATAATGCACATAGTTTACAATTCCATTTGTTTACTATTTGTTTGTTTGCCATTGTCTGCACTACTGTGTCGTGCAGCTGACGATGATCAGATAATGTATAAATAAAGTAAAAAAAATGTCAAAAATCAAGCTACAGATGTACGTATTTGGATTCTTGTAAAATACACGAAAAATTCGTCAAGACTCAAACAATGCTAATTGCATTCATTCAGAAACGATCCTTCCACACCTCTCGTCTTGCAAAATACCAATCTCGCACGCAACTTTCCACAGAGCCACATCCACGAACGCACACAGAGGGTGGACGATTAGTCGGCGCAGCGACTCCACTCCTTTAAAAAAGGAGCGACCGCGAGCGTCTTTAGATACCTTAGCTCCTAAGGCATAGTATAGAATCAAAAGAGAGAGAGGGGGGGGGGGCAGACGAACGCACAGGTAAGCCTCTCCAG
>JAPYZA010004507.1:5759-20617 GCA_030522685.1 Eupelmus azureus | reverse complement strand
AAGTTTGAAAAAAAAAATATGTAGAGCCGAGCCGCGACAAACACTGTGTTCAACTCGCGGAGAAACCTCAGCCGGCAAAAGGGAGGACGACAGAGCGCGCGAGCGCACACGTGCGGTATCTCTGCTCGATCATTAAAGCAATCAAGTTTCGTAGTGCAAAAAACGCGCGCCGCGCCGCCTCTGTACGTGTGCTTAATTGGCCGCTTCTTTGAACAACGCACGCGCCGCCTTTTTTTTTCCATCCCGATCCGCCGATGCGCTCTTCTTTTTCTCCGGCGATTTTTCGTTTCGACAATGATCGTCGAAAAGGACTAGAAAAAAATCGCTCTCTTACATAATAGTTGCGTGAGCTGAAATAACGCAATCGACCTGCCTGAATACACACGACGCTAGCACCAACGTATATCCCTCTCAGTCGACTCTCTCTCTTGTGCGCGATCGCAAAAGGCTCACAAGACGGTAGGCGTTATGCTCTGGTATATCCTTCCTCCCCGGGACACGGAGATAGAAGCAGGCCCTCCGGGGATAGAAGCAGAGCACGCAGCTCTTCCTTTGTAAGAGAGCGCGAATTCCTTTTTGTCTGCGCCGGCGGTTGCCACAGCGCGCACGCTTGTCTCTGCCCCCTGCGCCTTTATTTTTCCCGCCGCGCGCGGGCGGCCTATCTTTTCTCCCCGCGTTTCTTTGGCTTATTAAGGAGCTCTCGACGTTCTATTTTCGCGAAAAAGCGCCGGAGTGCGCTACCACGCGGCTTCGTCCGTTTGTTAACATTTCGCTTTTTAATTTTCCGGAATAACAGACTTTAATGCGCGAGCTCATTCCGAGTGAATGCAGCAGCCAGCCGCGACGCTAATAGAGCAATAAAGATCACGAACTGTGACAACGCGAACGCCTCGGCGATACACGTCAATTAAAGCGAGCAAAAAGGACTCGCTCGCTCAGAAAGCAAAGCTCGCATAATTAATGTCCCATATCAAAACCGCAGGTCTCCCTCTCGCGGAACGAGAAACAGAAGGAAGAGCGAACGAATTAATCCGCGCGCGCGCACGTCAATGAGCGAAAACACAACTCTCCGCTACTCCGGGATTTTTCCGCTCCGCCGAGCATTTCCTTAGCGTCGCGCCTCCGAGTGTGGCATCAAACTCCCCCCCTCTCCTCGGATATATACACACAGACAGAGAAAAAAGGCAGACGCACGCAGCCGCGTCGAATTCACGGCCTCTTGAGCAGCCGACTACATAAACGCAGAGCGACTCTTTCATCGCTGCACCTTGCCTCTCGCGCTCTCCGCTCTCGTCACAATGGCCGATAAAAACGACGAGGGGGCTGCTTTACAGGGGAGCGCTAGATCGGCTCAGCTAGGCGTGATCGAGTGCGTTTGTCCCGAGCGATGTAATCTCCCGGAGATGCCAGCTGATTTGCGTTTCGGCGCGGGCTTATTAGGTTTGTGCGGGGGGGGGGGGGGGGGTGTTGGGGGGGGGGGGGGGGGGGGGGGGGGGGGGGGGGGGGGGGTTTGAGTGTATGGAGGGGATAGACGTTTTTGTGGTAAATTAAGCGAGCTTCGATGTTGACGGGAGAGCGTCGGATTTGATTTTTGGTTGCTTGTTACTGAGAAGATCGTTATGACGAGCTTAATTGGTTTGAGTTTGATAAAAAAGATATTCATTAGTCCATAGTCCACTTCAATTCGTAAACTTGGCTCGTCCAAAACCATTCAGCGGAAAAATAAAGCATCGATCAAAGCCAACAACCCGTCCGATAACTCAGCCTCTAAGCAGCCCGCTAGTTTAAAAAAACGCAGTTTCCAAAGCATAATCAAACTGTCGCCCTATAAATCGCCGCGTCGAATATCTCTCAAGAAAAGCCAGGACCGTTCGAGGAATCCGGGCGCACAAGAAGTTCTCGAAAAATGTCGCCCCGGCAAGAATTTGCGGCTCCGTTGCGAAACAGCCGCCTGGATAGCTAAGCGAAAAGAAAAAAAGGCATCGCGCGCATCACTAGGGAATCGAGCGTATATAGTAACAAACGCGCGTTCGGCGAGTTTGCGGAGAAAGTCCCGGCGATTCTCTTGGTTAAATGTGGGTAATCGTGTCACACAGCGCTTGGATTGAAGATGACCCTAATGAATCGGCGAGTGCAGCGGCGGCAGCGAAGTTTTTCGCCGGCTTCCGTGAGAAAAGAAATTCGTATACTCGAGAAAGTACGAGGCGATATTTTTGTCAATTAAAATTGCAAGCGCGCCGCTGATTTCTACGTGTGTGTAAGAGAACGTTCGTTTGCCTGGTAATTTATGTTCCTCGCGATGGATATATGCTTTTGCCGGAAGAAAGGCTCGGGTCTTTTTGTGGTTAATTGATGAGCACGTGGATTTTCGGCCTTTTGTAAGTATAAGAGTCGAGTTTGCGATGACTCGTGTGAACGATGTTTAGAAAGAGATAACCGGCGTAAGTTCGTTATTGGAAATTTCGAGCTTCGAATTGTGATTGATCGTTCAATGCTTTATTCAAACGAGCCTTACCAACCGTACTTTCTAAATCAACATTTGTTTTTGCCGGAAACCGAACTTACTGCATAAACGATAAACGCTCTCTAATCAAGAAACCGCGCAATCTAATCACCGCCATCCTAAATCAACGCAAACATCCTCGCACGCCCGAGATATCAAAGCCCCCCGGCACCGGTCAGCTTCGAATCTCAATTGCGTCACCTCGAGGAACCCTCCGCAACAAAGAGATCCGGGCCGAAAAAATTCTCGGAACCTCAGAAAGAATCGCCGCTCGGTTCTCACGAGAGCGGATCGATCGGCCGCCAATTTCGCAAGCCTTCCTAAGGGCAGCCGAAGAAGCCTCGCATATAAATCCATCGCTCCGGTTGTCACATATCATCGGCGCGGACGTTTTTTGCCCGATTTCCTTCCGCTACTCCCGTCGTTTGCTTTTTTCTTCTCTTCTCCGCATTATATTAACGAGGACTCGATCCTTCGGGAGGCGCGCAAATAAGTATGAGTAAGTGCGCGGCGATGCGACGCTGACTAAGCGGCCGCGGAATGCGGCTGATTATTTTGTATCTCGCTGCTGTGGCTACACGAGCGATGGACCTCTCATTGTCACGAGGGAGAGAGAGAGAGACTTTACACGACTCGAGTATTTCATTTACCTTTGCCAGCCTCGGGATTTATTAGCTCGCGCGTCTTTGTTTCACATACACGTCTTCTTTTTTGCGGCAGAGGCGATTTCCGCCGTTGAAATACCGTCGGCGAGGCTGAGACTCTCTCGCCGTGAAAACAGCCGCGTACGATTCCGCATACGAAGTTTTCCAAAGGCGATATAGACTCGTGTAAACAATCTGGCGGTACGGTAATTTACAAACGATTTCTATCGGGCGCAGATTAATGGGCGCTGATGAAAATCTTGCCTCTTATATTCCAGAGCCAGCGAAAAAGAGTTTCTCGCAACACCTGTTGATTCATAAAGCGTCATTACGCAAATAGCTGCTTCAAACGGGAGCTCTAACAATCGCCATACGCGTTAGCCTATTAGATCGAGCTCGACAAAAAGCGATCGCTTCTTCCAGAGCGAGCCAGGCCGCTCGCGCTCGGCTCTCTCGGACTGTAATCGCGCCCATTAAAATAATAAGCTCGGCAGTTGCCAGTTTCGCGTTCGCGCAACTGTAAAAGGTGCACTAGCCTCGTTATACGGACGCGCCGCTGGAGAGCGATTTCTGCGAGAGGAAGAAGAAAGAGAGAGGGACGATGCACACGGCTCCGAGGGCATAAAGCGCTTTACAGCCGCGCCCCGCGCGCGCGCGCTGCAGTAGCTCTCGGCTTTGCGAGCTGCAGCGCGCTTGCCACTGTGTTCTTTCTTCGCTGCCGAGGGATGGGGCCTCAGGCTGTAAAAAGGGGGAAAAATTGAAATAATTGAGGTCGATGGACCGCCGAGGATAACGATAATACCGTTGCGGAGGGAGAGTGGAGGGCAGCGAGGGAAGGTGCGGTTGGTTGCTGCGTAAGGGGGTATTGTTTAACAAAGTATAAAAAGGATATTCTTAGGTTAAATATATAGCTATGGATTAAAACTGATCCGAATTGTTATACGATACTCTTTTTACATTGATGAAGACCAAAACAGCGTTCACAGTTTTTACAAAATTATCCGCCCAATTATCCGAAACACACTCAAAATTAAAGTCAACAAGCGATAAAGCCCCTCAAACACACTCAATCACCCCGCAACAACGGGAAGCAATTCATCAGCTTAGCTAAATCCAGCAGTTCCCATAGCATCGCTATAACCATAACCATTTCTCCCCTCTCTCTCTCTCTCTTACCGCTACCTGACGCTCCATCGCCTTCTCCATCTCTCCCCCGAAGCGTATAACCATCGGAGAAAGTGCGAGTATAGCCGAGCGCGAAACAAGATATACACGCACACATGTACACAGACGCGTGCGATGAGAGTGAGCCCTCGAGACAAAGAATCGAAGAAGGAGCGGCGTGTCGGTCAATTTGCGAGGCTCGCGGTCGTTGAACGTCGGGCTGCAGCTTGGGAAAAAGGGGACGAGTCGCCGCTGGGAAGCGTCTCGCTCGGTGGACCGCGCGGAGAGAGTCACCACCTGCGCGAGCGAGCAAGCCAGAGATGAACTTAATGAACCGTGTGCCGGCAGCAGCGTTACGCCTTCTGCCGCGCGCGCTCGGATTACCATAATGGTTTTAAATCGGCCCCGGGGAATCTCCAGCGCGCACGTGAACGTCTGAAAGCGGAGGGTATTATGTCGCTGGCGTGGCGATACACTCGAGATGTGTTCGAGCAGCGCTGCTATATAGACGAGGGATATCGTTTTTCACGGAAGGACGTAGACCGGGAGGATGTGTTGGGTAATGGCAGTTTAGCGTTGCGATAAGTAAGGGATATCTGAACGGCTGTTGCGGGGCTTTCCTATGCGGTTTGGCTGTGCGCGTGTGCATTTGGTTTGGCGTCATAGATCGCTGTTCTTATGGCCGATCGTCCATGCAGTTAGTTATTGACCTCTTTCCGTACCCTGCACAGAAGAAATACGTCACTCCTTAATCTCGTTCAATCAAAGTCGACAAAAACGGCACGACAATTAGAAGAAATCTCCCATCAGGCACATACCCAGCCGCGCCAAATCCTAAATCAAACAAAACGAAGGAGGCATCAGACAGCAAGACTCTGGCTTTATCAACAACAGAAAGATAGCGGAGTATACTAACCCGCTACCGAGAGCATAGCACAAACATTGCAATCTTGATAGCGCGAGAGCGAAAGAGGTACACGTCCAAGCGGATTACGTGCGCAAAGCCCTACTGGAAGTGCGCTCTCGGATATTATAGGCGTGCATATAAGCACGCGCGCGCGCGAGTATAAGCCTCCTATACGGATGGTCAGAGGGTCTTTTAAGCGCAATCCGCACGATCGACCGTCGGATTTGCATATACACGGCGGCGCGTTTCGCTTAATTTCTCCATTTCTCGAGCGCCCATCTGGACTCCTCGCGTGCGAGGGTTACTCCCCGCGCAGTCTTGATAAAAGCACTCGGTTGCTTTTCTTACGGTTTCATTTGTGCTTTGCTCTTGGTTATGCAATGGTTGTGCGAGTATATGTCGGAAATAATTGGTAGGATTACGCTTGCTTTAGAGGGTGATGTGGATAATTCAATTCTCGACGCCATTGCTTGTATCAAAAGAGGATTATTAGTATTTCCGTACGAGATATGATATAGTTGAAGAAGTAGCTGCAACGAAAATACACAACTGCAGACGAAATCCGCGGAAGCAGTCTTGGATAGCTCGGAAAGTCCCCGAGCATACCGTAAATTTTTCACGGGCCAATTAAGCAAAATAGAGACAAAGTATCACTTTCAGCGTATCTCCTTGACGAATTCCACTTGCGCAACCTTAGAGAGCTAGAGCCTCAGCTCGCTCGGCATCTCCCCGCGTAAATCATCCAGGCGCGCTCGAGCTTGAGCCCGAATAAGCGTCAATTAGCGCTAATCAGAGTTCGCAAATTACTCGGAAATCACTTGAAATTCAGTCCTCTATAAATTGGCAAATAGGAGCGAGCTCGCGACCCCCTAGATTTGATCTTGCTCCTACAACTCCGAGGGCAAAGGGGGGGGGGGGAGAAGGGAAGCTCCGGCGCTCTCCCCGCAATATCTCGCGTCGAGTTTCGGCTGCGCATCTGCATAATCGTACGTAAATTGCAGGAGACAAGGAACCAAGCGCGCGATATCAGCGCGCGGAACGCTCTCGGCACGACCCGTTCATTCGGTTATAGCGACGAGGCTCAGACTGTCGGGCCAAACGCGATGAGATGACAGGATCGTGCGTCTGATGCTGCGTGCTTTGCTGGCTTCCTTTGCGGGCTGACTCGGAGACTTAACGTCGATATGTGTATAATTGTCGCATGGTCCTGGAATGGAAGGCAAGCTAATAAACCAGTTTTCTTGGTATTGCAAATATTGTGGTCCTTCGTTTGGTGAAGATTAACCGTGTATCGTTAATAACTAGAGTGCGCAGCGCAACTTAGTATACCAGCGGCAAGCGAGCGCTCGATTACTCAGCGCTTTTTCCCTCAAATAATCACCCACATCCTTGACTAAATACCAGAAATCGCTTTGCCGGCCAGCAAAAAAGGACGCTAACGAGATAAATATCGAGCCGGTTAATTAACCAGCGGGTATCGCTTCTTACCGGATGACTCGCTCGGCAGCGGAAAACGAATGTCTTCTCTCTCTTGCCGGCGATTATCGGCACCGTACGAGAGGAAAGAGCGCGCGCGTTATACTTCGCCGAGGCCCGTCGACGCATAATAAATCGTCGTCGTACATAAACGCAGCCGTGCGGACCTTCGGAGAATGGTCAATGCGTATACAGGCATTGGCGGGCGCACGCAGCGAGCGTGGGCAGTTGTGCGTTGTACCCTGTTGCAATGAACTTTGATTCAATGAGAGTGTATTTATGAGTGCCGGACCCTCGATGCTTTATATACGATTGTTTCGTTATCTCCTGCATTCGTCGTTGAAAGATTGAACTACGTGGTCTAATAAACGACGCATTGCTTCGTGCGATTTTTTTGACTGTGGGACTACTGAATGGGACATTTTTGAGGCATGTGGGACGGTAAAGTTATTACGGGCAATGCGTTCGTAGTCCAGATACTCCTTGGCAGGAAGCAGTCATCGCAATATTGTGGTTCAAATATTTGCATCCCAACGGGTTACGATAATGGAACTCGACCAACTTTTTCATTGGCTTTACAACCCATACATAGCCAAGCGTGCACAACAGAGTCATCTCGGTTCATCATTTATTCCAAGCTGAGCAGAACTCGCGGCACAAAGCGACGTCAGATTTATTTCCCAGCGTAAACATCAATCCCCCGTCAATTACAATCTCAGAGCTTCATTGCATGCCCGCTTGCACGCGCGTGCCAGTACATCCCGGCGGCTCTTCGCGCGCGGCCAATAAAATCCCTCTAGCTCCTGCACGAAATCCGCGCGCATCCCCCATCCCTTATCTCGTAAAATTCCCATCCGATCGTTCGGCCGGATAACGGGCAGCTCGCGTCATTTTGCTCCCGGAGCAAACGAGCGACAATAAAGATCTCGTGCAGATGAGTAGCAGAAGGTCCAGAGCTCGTGGTGCCGCGCGCGCGCTGTTGCAACTATCGGGAAGCGGCAGCGGAAAATACGGGGGCGCGATAACGACGTCGGCTCACGTACACAGGTACGTGTGTATGTGTATATATATATATACGCATAGCCCATTAATCCGAGCGTGTCGCATTGATCTATCATTGTCCCTTCTCTAGCCGCCGGCTGTGGCGGCCTCGCGCCGCTGATATACGAGGGCTCGCCTGATACATAATAGATCGCACGACGCAAATAGCCTAGCGCGCGTGAGCGTCTGCTCGGCGATCCGCTTTCTCTCTATCTGTCTCGCTCGCTTGCAACGGACACGCTTGTATGTACGGGGCCCTGGGTATGCGCTGTAACTAGCTACTATGCCACCCCCCTGCTTTGTACCTGCCCGAGAAAGCTGGATTGCCAGGCTGGTGGAGAAGCTAGAGCCTTGTATAAGGGGGTGAGTGCTGTGCGGGCTAGACCAAGACGCTGACGTGGACATTTCTCAGAGTGGTAACAGTGTCGACTAACGGCTATAGTAGGAAGCTCGCTTGGAGAAAACAATTGATGTTATAGTTTGTACTTGTGGGAGAAAATTGTCTGTTTGGATACAGGGTAGATGGTTGATTTGCATTTGATGATTGCAGTTTGAATACTGAAAATAGAAGAAGAAGAATGTTTCTTATAAATTATTATCTATAGTTCTTCAGTGTGCGAAGCTTTAGTCAACCAAGAATGTACTGTCTTAAAAAGGTAATAACTAAAGCAAATACCCACTAAAAAGTTGTCTGTCTCAACACAACACACTTCAACCACGACTACCAAGCTTCAAACAAACTATACTTCATCAAAAAGTCCATTCCTCCTCAGGCTCCTCAACCATTCCGTCCTTCCTCACAACACTCCTCACTCCATCTCTCAACGACGCTCGCAAAAGATTGTTGTCCTCACCACACACCAAGCACAAACTCCATACGCGGATTCTGAACTTTCCCTCTCCGCTTGGTTGCACGCGCACACACACACACATCCGTCTCTCTCGCCTTTCCCTTTCCACCACTCCGCTGGATTACCGCAGCTGGCGCGACTCGTGCGCGCATATAACAGGAACGAAGACGACGGCGACACCGGCGACTATATATACATTTGCTCGCGCTGTATGCGCATATACAGGAGTCGCGCGTCGCGCGATAATAAAAGTCCAGTAACCCAGTTCGCGCGCCGAGGTGCTCGCTCTCCCGTGCGTGTGCTAAGTGTATGTGTACGCCCTATCGCGTGCGCTAGCGATTCGCGCGGGCTCTATACTTGGACGTTGCTATTACTGAGTTGGAACTAGCTGCTCTGGTTGACTTATTTATCTTGGCTATTCGGATCTTGGATTTTTTTGCTTTGTACATGTGATTTGATGGTTGTTTTGCCATCTCCAATTTATAATAGATCTCAACTTAACTATATAAGACCATTGATTTTGTCATTATCAGTTTAGCAGTGGTCAAACATAAAACAGAACTTAACGAAAACTTCGATAGCCCAGAATTAAGCAAACGCAAAGCACGTTTCTTAATAAAATCCTTTGAAAACCTCAACCCAGCAATTACACGGCAAAGCCAGCGCAACAGTTCGCCAACCTCCTATTCAGCGAGCGCGCGCGCGGCCACGCGACTTCTCTCACCAAAAGAGAGACAGACCGCGCGTTTGCGGACAGTTCTCTCGCACTATTTGCGTGCACACGCGCGAGTAGTCCCCATAAACATGGACATTTTCGTGCGGCTATCGCGTTGCGTAACCCAGCGCCGAGTTGGTACATCGGCTTTGCGTCGTGCGTGCGACGCGGTCCGTTAAATATATATATATATACACTGGCGGTGTGCGCTCGCGCGGTTGTGCAAATGCACTTATTAGTGAGAACGTGTGTGTGCGCTGTACGTTCGATTCGTTTCTTATGTTTGTACAGGTAATTTACTTGATGGGTTTCGCGTTTGGAAATAATTTGAGGACGATGCGCGGCGATGGCCGCGTGCTCGTTGGGGTTTAATTTTCGCGCTGCGATGGGAATGGTGCAAGTGTGATGAAATTGTTGTTATATGCGATGGCTTAATTTTATATGTGTCTGTAAAGCCTTTCTCAAGTAGTTTAATGAGGATTAGGCTTTTTTGAGTTGAATGTAAACTTGCGATAAAGTCTAAAATATTGTTGTGAATGAATGTGTAAAGTTTGTAATCGAGAAATTTGTTTGCTTGTTCGATTATTTAATGCGGCGCGTTGCTGGCATTAATTATACGAACAAAAGAAATAGCACACACAGCACGAAGCTTTAATAGCGATACATGCTAAGGCTACTATTAACTTATACAGGAGAATTTACTTTCGAATATAAAAGAATGTACAAAGTTAAATATGCAACTGTGATAGCAAAAGTCAATATCACCCTAGTATATAGATATGTGGACTGACAGGCATGTACTTTTTCAATTATTCATGAGAAAATTAGAAGTACGCTTGTTTTTCACTTTTACTGTATTATTTATGAATATAAAGTGTTCACTCAGCAATGCAAAGAATATTATTGAAATAAAATGAGCATAGGTAGGTTTGAAATTATAATTAATATCAACTAAAAAACAATTTTATCAATATTCAAGAAAATTTATTTATGACTCAACTAATCAACAGTAATAAATAGAAATGCACACTTTATCGCAACTGTTTCGCAACAATGCAAAGCACCGAAATACTTTACTATCTAATACGCGCGTAATAAATAACCGGCCACCGGGCACACAAAGAAGCATAAAATTTAGTTATTTCCGATATTCATGAGGCAATAAAAAAGATCGGGAGAAATTCAGTTTTACTGCGATTTCCTAGCCTGCACGGATTTATAGCCGCGTTCGCGAAAAATGAAGCGAAATGGCCCATTGAGCGACGGCGTTGCTGAGCCGGGACGGAAGGGCTGTTATTACACGCCCGAAGTAGTAGTAGTCGTCGTCCATCGAGTTCACCGACTCTCGACCTGTTGATTGTCCGCATGACAAATACATACATAGCAGGAGGAGGAGGAGGAGGAGAAAAAACTGTCCGCGCGCGAGTTCGTGCTACGAGCTTCCCGATAGAAAATCTCGGTTACTGGCACTGCATTTTCCGCTTGTTTGCTGAGCTGGTTATTCGCGAGTAATTTTCAAAATTGTTATAGTTTATTCGGAATTACTGTAATTCGATATGGCGGATTTTTATTGATATTTAATTTAATGGCTTGTTTGGTTTACAATTGAATTGTCTGGTGTTTTGTTATAAACGTATTATTGGTGAATGCTGCAATACGCGATTTTAATCAAAATATTAAATATACAGATCTACAAAACGCGTTTGTTACAAGAAAACTATTCTGACGTATAGGTAAAATTGTTTTTGATATGTATCCAATAATTGAATACTACATAAACAAACGTCGACAATAACAATTACATTCAATAAATATATTTAATTAAATTTAATCACACTGTTCGTTTATATTACATTACACATCTAAAAACGAAAAACGCACCAAAAAGTCAAAACAGCATCGATAAATTTCAATTCACCATTAAATCCATAAATTTCTCAATTTATTACAACCTTTCCCTGCTCAAAGTAAGGATTGCCATCCCAAAAAAAAACATTATATAATCATTCTTAGTAAACCCAAAAGCACGCAAAGCGAGACATCCAACCTCACTCACCCTTCACCCAGCCAGTGACCGTCGCCGGCAGAAAACAATGATCGCCGACGAGCCAGTATATAGAAGAGAACGAGGGAGAGAAACAAACGCCGTAAATCAAATCTAGCTCGAAAGAAATAATAACAGCGACGGCTGCGGCGATGATGCGCTTGCACTGCCCGCGGAGAGAAAGAGACAGAGTGAGCACATTAAATGAATTTAAAGTGGTCTCTTAAGTAGGCACTTGATGGCTGTGTTAGCGGAGAGTCGCGAGGGAGGGGGGATGGATTATTATACCGTGGCTGTGTGTGCTAAGTATTGCGGGTGCCTGAGCTTGGCGTGCGCTCGCGCTGGGCCGTATCGCGCGGCAGTCAATTAAGTCGTGCGCGAAACGAGGTCGCGGGAGCGTATATCGCGAGTGTATATTCCGGCCTGGGCTGCGGGGGAGGGAAAAGCTTGGTGGTAGGTCTGGCGTGAGCGTTGGATGGAAGAAAGCGGAGCTAATATTCGATGAAGATGGAAGGAAAGAAATAGGCTTGCGTTTTTGCAGTTTATGAATTTAATGCACTGGTGTGCGATGGTTTACTTTTGAAAGGAGTAGTAAAACTACCAAATCTATCCAGTTTTACATAATTAACGCAAAACGACTTAGCCAACGAAAACCCGTCGAGTATCAAGCTCCGTGCTTGGAATAATTCACGAAGGGCGCACGAAGAATTCGCGTGATTGCACAATAAGTGTATTTCACTCAAGGACTATCTTGAGGTTACTTTACACACGCATTCGTGCCCGCGCAGATAAATATGTATGCATTTCCCACGTGCGCGCGGGCCGCGATAAACGTCAAATTGGATGTTAACGATGACGAAGTGCGCGTGCGCGCGCATAAAATCACGATCTTTTCGTCCTCTCCTGTCCGACTCTCTGGGTTTTAGTGCACTCGTAGATCTCGCCTTCTCAATGCTTCCTGCGAGATTTAGCTTGGCCAAGATGATGATGATGATGATGACGAAACGGGAGATCGTGAAGATTATTGAGTGCTCCGGCTGATGTCGGTGATGGAGCGGTAATGGATTTTATGACTCTGATGGCGAATCAGATCGTCTGAAACGTTGAAATTAAAAGCGTTTCATTAGAGCTAAATGTCGAATCTGCGAAATTGTAATTCGTAACAATGAGATTCGATGTGATTTATAAGTGGTGCTGTTAATTATAACTGTTGGGTGCTTGCGCAACGTAGACCACGGGATGATTAAGTACCCCTTTTGTGCAGTAACTATTATAATTGCAGATTCGTATCTTTTTCTCCCGCAAAAATTTATTTGGGAAAATCTCATTTCTGAAATCATTCTCAAAGAAAACGTTTGCTTATAATCAATCACACAAAAAATAGTCCAGGCCACATGAAACGCTTTATCAAAGCAGCCACGCAGTTCCAAAAATAAATTTTCATCGTCCAACTTCGGCCCGATGACAACACGCGGCCAATTCGAAAACTCGTTTTCAGCATCATCTCCCTCGGGATCCCTTACCGCATTTCTCCCTCCCTTCTTTTCCCGATTCGCTTCCTTTCCAGTGCCCCGTGTGTAATCCGCTCAGCCGGTACCTACATTCGACTCGCTCGAACGACGCCATTATGCGCTCTTATCGCCGTCATCATCGCCGTCATTATTACATGTCTCGCGTACGCGCGCGCGCAGCCCTGTATATATCTCGAAACTGGATTTGCCGGGCCGCAAAACGAGAAGCGAGATATAAGCCTGGGCGCGCGCGCGCGCGTTGCGCCAATCGTTGCGCGCATTATTTATCGAGCGGTTTTCGCGAAAAATTTTTTCCCGGCCGCCCCGGCACTTTCACCCGGCGCATGTGCGTGTGTGTTTCGAAAGACGCGCGCGCGCCCGCAGTGGCTAGATAAGAGAGCCATTTTCTCGCCTGGCTTGTATCGCGCGCAATTATTTATCAATAATTTATGTGGCCTGCTGCCGTAGGACGTGGCTGCTGCAGGCTTTTCTCGCGCGCTTTCGGATATTCTTTCGCATTGTTCGATGTGCCGGCTCGATAGGAGCGCCACGGGTTTATCGCTCGGGCAATTTTGAACGTTCTGTTATGTAGGTTTTGATCAGGCGCGTTGTCGATGCTTTAATGTATTGTAATGGTGCGACTTTCGAGCCAGATCGAAAGCCCCCGTTGAGAGGCTATTCATCATTCGCGCGCCGCGCTCGAGAGGCGGGTATTTTGTAAACAGTCAATTGTGCGAGAGTTATTGTCCGCAAATTGTAAAAGGTGACGCTGGAAAATATTCGATGGATTTATTGAATTTTTGCGTTTTGAAAGAGGCTCTAGGAAATTTTTTTATTCTCCTCGTTTCCGTCGGAGATGTTTAACGATGGACTTATTGAATTCGTTAAATTCAAGGAATTCCGTGTAGAAGCTTTATCGAGCTAATCTGATAACAGACTATTTAGACAACTGTTTAATTCCATTATTTATTTGAATAACAAAAGAATATTCCGTAATAAATTCAAGGTATCGTGCAGCGGTATCAGTCGTAAACTTCAGATAGCCTACTTATCAGTTTTGTAATCGTTAAAGCTCGACCCCACTATTATTATCCCGCGCCAGCAGAAACACAAAATCCTCGCATCGGAAAACTGCATCGCCGAGACCGCAATCGCGTCTCAACAAATCCAGACGAAGAACCTCGCTTAAAAAAGAAAGAAGCATCGGGCCGAGCGAGGACCGGCGCGCGATTTATCAAGTCATCAAAAACGCGCTTGCCTTTGTTCTTCAGCGGCGTGACAAGATCAAACCGAAAATTCAGTCACGACTCTCGGCTCGAGCTGCCATTATGCGATGCGCCCACGCTCGGATGATATCCGCGCGCCACCCGGTATACGATCCATTGTCTCGCAATACAATCAGTCGCCTCGGCGTTTCGCAATTCCGAAGTCGCGCACACGCACGCACACACACAGACGAGTCTCTCCCTGTCTCCCTCCCCCTATCTTTGTTCTCCCTTGGCGCTTTCACGAGAGACTGGGATTCTCTTCTCTCGTCTCTTCTCTCCGAAGATCGCGCCAACTTCATATCTGCGCGCCGAGCTCGATAATTAAATAACGTATGAGGATTCCGGGCCGGCGAAGTCGAAGTGAGGAGGAAAGTTGATGGTTTAATGAAGTCTGGACTGGGAAGTGTATGAAGAGCGGAGGGATTTCTATGGGGGGATCTAACGCTGATGATGCCGCTGACGTATCGTGCCAAAGAGGTTTATGAGTTTCGATTGCTGCTTTATTGTTTTCGATCCAATCGCTAAGGGCGGTATTAGATTGATAAGCTAAAAATACCGGAGCCGGAATTTCGGTTGTACACGATCGCAAATTAGACATTGATCGACGTCGATGCTATACAGCTTTCTTTAATTTCATGTCGACAAGTCTTCAGCGAGCGCCTCCGTCTTAAAACCTAGGCTGTCGTCGATCCATCATTTTCACCGAAAAACCGTCACGAGTCGCGATTACAATC
>JAPYZA010004506.1:0-13409 GCA_030522685.1 Eupelmus azureus | reverse complement strand
TTTATGAAGCGGTTATTCTTATTCTTTTTTTTTTTTTTTTTTAATACTTTTGTTTTATGGTACGTTTACGGGTTGATTAAGAAATTGTTTTCGTTTGGTAAGGATTTGATTTTTAAATATTGTAAGTATTTTGAAAACTTACTTCATCATTAAATTTATTGTTTCTGTTTTGTGTTTTATTCGTAATAAAGCAAAAAAATTTTAATAATTTAAGAAAACGGTATCATTTAGTGGTCACCATTTTGTATATGTTGTCACCTATGTCAGTTTGTTTTTAAAAATCTATATAATGAAAACAAGTAAGATCCACATTCAGATAGATGAACCACAAAACATAGTAAACATCATAACACTAAAAAAAGTCTACTATTCATCATCAACCAACCGGTCTTCAAACCGACCTCAGCTTCCACCAAATTGAATTCCCATCTCAGATCCATACGTCACCGGCAATCAAATACCCCCATGCAGCCTATAGCCAGTCTCCGTAACCATCTCGCTTTCCGCGCTCGCTCAAGCTACTCCAATTTAACAATCATCCGACGACCCCCCGCGCTCCAAAAGACTCTCCGTTTCATTTCATCCGCAAGGCAAACAACTCCCGCAATAGTCGTGCACACGCGGAATCCTCCGTATACACTAGCAAGCCGAACCGTTAATCGGCGCGCACTTGATCCCGGCCGCAGCCGAGTCGATTCCCACAGACAATTTGTCGGCAGTGAAAATCTATTTTAGGATTACGGCCGCTCGCCTCTCTTACTCGCTCTCTCCATACGCTCATATCCATAGTGATGGGGAGAGAAAGAAGAGCAGGCTCCAGAGAAAGAGAGGGGGGACAAACGCGCGCGCGCCCCCCGAAAAGACATTACGATTATTACGAGGCAAGTGCTCGTCGCAATCTCTTTTCTGCATCCCACGCTGCCACGCACATATGCAGGCTCGCGTGGCTGGGATTAACTTATTCAGAGAGAAAGAGAGAGAGAGACGGGGTCCAGGGGGCTGGTATATCTTGGATTATTAATGGGCCAAAGTCGCCCTCTCGTCATAATTGATACGCGCGCGAATGCGGCTCGCTTTCTCTCTCTCTCTCTCTCTCGAGTTTTATCGCGGCCCAGGAGAGGATGATCGTTAATGTTGCAGCAACGATTTACTGTCAGGTTTCACGTAATTTTCGGGCCCGGATTATATCTCCGGCGGAGTGAGATTTTTTCCCGCTGCCATTGTGTCCGACGAGCAGCTCCCTTACTTATTCATACGACGTACAAGAAGACCACTTCGATAAACCGACCCTGTTTTTCACGAATTTCAACAATAGTACAAGTAATCGATCCCTCACCTGTGTGTATGTAGGTGTGCTTCTTCATATCGCTCTTCTGATGGAATCGCTTGCCGCAGAACTGGCAGGGATAGGGCCTGGTGTCCGAGTGTATGAGCAGGTGGGTGCTCAGGGTGCTGGATCGTTTGAAGGCTTTGCCACACTGCTTGCATTCGAACACCTTCTCGGCACTGTGGACCGCCCGGTGCTGGGTCAGGCTGATCTCGTGGCCGAAGGTCTTGTTGCAGAGCTCGCAGGCGAATGGCCTCTTGCCGTTGTGCGACCTTCTCGCGTGCACCTGCTCAAGTTGGATAGTTCACGCCGTTGATTTAGAGAGTGGTTGGATTCAATTTTAGGTATGATGGTTTTTGGGTTTGTTAGTGGATGCTGATTTTGTATGAATGTGGGAGAATGTTTTATTGGAAATTGTTGATGAGTATATATTTAAGCGCGGGTTGTTTATTTATTCAAACGAGCAATTGATTGAATCGAACCTGATCGACTCTAGTTTGGTAACAGAAGATTCTTTAAATAATTTTAAAGTTTATTGAGATTTGAAAACTAATTTAATTTCTGGTTCTGGACCAGCTTCAATAATACTGAGAAGAAACACTGAATTAATAGTAATTCTCGTACGGAGAGAGGTACAGTTCATTTTCAAGATTAATCTGCCAATTGAATCAAGAGAAGTTTATGGATAAATACATCTGATGTTTACAGTATAATCATATTCATAACATCACATGTCAACAATTTTGAAATATGTTAGAAGTTTAATTGAATGCCGATAATTCCAGCACATAAATATTGCTCTAAAAAATATGCTGTAAGAGTTTAAAGCATAATGGAAATATTTCAATTTTACAACATCCCCAAAATCCAGCATCCTTAAGACAGCAACTCACCTCAAGACCATGTGGAGTGCTGAACATCTTATCGCACTTGACACAACTGTAAACATCACCCAGCGGATGGGGATGATGCAGCCCATGGGGTCCGTGTGACGAGTGCAATCCCGGATGAGCGGCGGCCGCAGCTGGATGCACACCCCGCAGCAGAGGATGCAGGTGGGGCGAGAGCAGGTGATGGGGCAGCAGCTGGGGATGGAGGTAGGTGAGCGGATGGTGCGGGTGGGGCGGCAGGACGACGCCGGCACCCTGGAGGTGAAGTGGCGGGTAGAGCATCGTCGCCTGGTGCGAGCTGTTCACCTGGTTGTTGCCGCCCGAGTGGGCCGAGGGCGGGTCCGGCCTCAGCAGGGCGCTCACGCTGAACGAGTCGCCCGACCTGCATAATCAGTTTCAAAAACAATCTGTATATAGCAACGATCACACCAGATTTATCGAAAGTAGATATAGAAAGAGAAACTGGAGTGAATATACAAACCTTCTAGGCGGATTCGAGGATGGCGTGTTCCGGGTAAGCGCAGCCGGCGAGGGTGGCGACGTCGACCTGGGCGGGCTGGATCCGGTGCCCTCGTGGTCGTCTTCGTCGCCAACCTCCTCCACATCGACGTCAACTTCCTCGTCCTCGGCGTCAACGTCCACTTCGTGATCGGTGCGCGGCGAGTCCGGGCAGGGCGAGTGCGAGGGCGACCTCCGCGGACTCCTCGACAGCGGCGAGCTCACCAGACGTCCAACCCCGAACGACAGCCGTTCTGTAGAGAAAATAAATAAAAACGTGTTTTATTTATTCCAAAGTTTTACAGAATTAGATTAAATGGTAATTAAGGTCACTTTATTATCGGCGATAATCTAATCTTACAGAAGTAACCTATTACATCCGGATTTCGCTACATTTCACTTCTCCGATGCAGAAGCAGAAGCAGCCCGCGGCTCAATCTCATCGCCAGCCGTATACGGAACACACACTTGCCAGGGGGAAAAAAGGAAGACGCATCGCGCAGCCAACGAAAAAAAAAACAACTAAGTGAGGAGGAAAAGAAAAAGCGTAGCAGCGCGCTCCGCGGAATCCCAAGCACAATGCGGACTCCCTCCTATATACACACGGAGCTTTCCCTCGGACAAGAGCCGGGCAAATGAGATTTGAGTCACGTAGCGTACGTCTTTTTCCAGCGGAGGAGGCCAGCCCCAGCGTGTAACGCTAACGAGGCCAGGTACGTGCAATCTGCTCTCTGCGCGGATCAAATACATTTTCACTTCTCTTTTAATCTGCCGAGCTTTGCTTATCCCGTCGAAAACAGCTGGATGAATCCTCGGCTCTGCAATTAAGATCTTGCGAGAGCGGACATTTTTTATTCGGCGCGGCTGGATTTTGATTTGTTTGGGAGAGGTGGGGGGCTTTGGTGGAGCGAAGGTTGGAAAATGGGATTAGTTTTTAAATGAAAACATTTTTTTTCGAGGAGAATGCAGAGCTTAATGGGCTTTCACCACGCCCTTGTAGATCGGAGATATGAGTTGTTAACTAGTGGCCGAGTCACGATCGTAAGTAATTCTATTTGCAGTTTGCTTCCTCGTTTATTGTAAACAAGATAGTAAAATTGCTCTAAAGCTATGCTTAATTAAATTAAATTCTGCTCTTCCGAGTAATATGTGTACCTCAAGCTCTTTTTAACTTTTGCTGGGGCGTAAGCGAGAATGAAAAGAATGCAATAATTATTATTTCAAAATTAAAATTACTAATTAGATTCACCAAAAATTTTATTCTTCATAAGAATTTATTAAAAAAAAATTCCAAAAAAAAAATTAAATAGTATGCCATGAAATAGGATCTTCCTCTCCGTGCAAAAATCTATCTGTCCCTTTACTCCCGATGATAATCGATCCCGGAAAATTTAACGAGCCAACCGGGCGCAATATCCTCGCCGCGCGTCTAGATTTCTATGAACCGCGCTCGTGATTTACGAGCCGTGCGCGTGCGCGCCTCTACGATTGATTCATAATTCGCGGACGCGCACAAAAGGCGGCCCTTATTACTTCCCACACCGAGGCCTGGATATTATATTTATAATCCGTGCGCTCTACACGCAGGCACGTGCCGCTGGTTATGTGCTTGCGAGTGCGCCCCTTTCTATATCCTATATATGCTATATACTAATCGTGTTTAAAGCAGCGCATGACTTCTGCCGTTCTGTTCTGGCCCCTCTTATTCTTCAATCAAATAAAAATGCCCGAGAGAGAGAGAAAGAGAGAGTAGGTTTTTCGCGCGCACAAGTGCATAATGCGATTATGGAGTGGATGCGCGTGATGTAAGGGAGAATCTGGTTTGGAGTTATGCTGATTCGAGTGTATGATGGCACTGAGTTTGAAGGGGCTTATTTTATTTGCTCTTGCTTTCGTTAGAGATGAGCTGGTGGTTAAAACTAGTTTTTTTTTTTATATATATTGAAAAAGTAGGTAGAATAATTTGTTCGAACTTTTAATTTTATTTCTTGCAATAAATGATGCAATACTATTTTTTTTTTAATTTATTATAATATTACTCTAAAACCGAAGCAATGACCCCGCAACCACACAAAAAAACGAGTCGCACTATACTGCACTCACCGCCAACTGCATCCTTCTCTCTCACATGGCTTTTCGGCTTCAGCGTATAACCCAGCGCAACAACGAGAAAAAAAAGGGACTCTGGGAAAGAACGAGAGCCGCAAGTGCGAAAAGAGGAGCAGCACGAAAAGTGCATGTGCAAGACGCTACATACTGGCAGTGTGCGCGCCGAGGAGACAGATGGGCGCGAGCGCGCAGGCAAATTCTCGGCGCGCATTCTGTGAAAGCTCAGGGTGCATGTGCAGCGCGCAAAAAAGCCCGTTCGCACGACGCGAGAGAAATCAAATTAATTGCGTAATGCGAGCGAGCGGGAAGCGCTTTTTTGCGGCCTCCTGCGCGCGCGGACGTTTTATTTTCGTGCTGCGCTCGTGCTTTACTTATTCGGATGGGTTAATTGCTTCTTGAAAATCTCGAGGTTCGTAATTAGAGTACTGCGCGTTGTTTCCTAGGGAAATTAGATGATTACGATGGGTGTTTATGTAATGTGAATTTGGCTGGTCTATTCGAGTTACTCATCAATTCGTGGCTTTGATGTAATATTATATATATATATTTGAATTACAGAGCTCTTGAAAATTCTAGCTGGCCATTAAGGTAATTGGCCGAAATCCACGATGTCAACGCGCACCGATAATTTTCATCACTCGCGTGTCGCATTAATCCGACGGCGAGCTTTTTCCACTGATTCCAACACGAACGGGCCGAGAGGCAAGATTGATATCAAAACTTTATTGCCGGGCTGTCATTATGCTTTTGTAGCTCATCACAAATTAAATTTCTCCGCGCGTATTTTATATAATTACATGCTGTGTTGTAATAAGCCCACGCGACATGTGACGCACTATTTAGTGGTATTAAAAATTCCACTTTTGGATAAGTGCCTCCCTGTATACTCAATGTGATTAATGATGTTACAATTTACTTTGGATAATCAAAGTTTTCTTTTTTCTCTTGGAACAACTTGTTTAGTAAAATGCTTCTCTTGTTCGAGAGGCAAAACAAGATTTAACCAACGCAACTACATCTCAATAAGCGAACAAAAGAACATTTTATAAAAATAACGGGATCGCCTGCATCTTGTCATCGCGCCCTATTAATCCCAGCCCTTTCCACTGATTCAAACACACGCACCCCCCTTAAATCCCGAGATTGAAATCAAACGCTCTACACAACAACGAATCCTCCTCATAAGGGTACGCACTATCCAAACCCACATATACATCTCAAGACTTGCCAGCATCCTCGATTTCTCATCCGACGAAAACAGTCGCGCGCGACAAGGAGATACAAAAAAGCAGCGGCGAAAGAGAGCAAGAAGAGAAGCCAGCGCAGTGGAATCGGAATCGGTGACGCGAGCTACTACACAGAGAGCGAGAAGACACAGCCTCGCCGGCGGGCGGTGGATTAATAAAGGAAGGCCGGGGAGGGACAATTAGATCGAGTTAACGGGCCAACTTTAATCTTCTGTCGTCCGTCAGTCGTTTACTGCGTAGCGATCCGCCGCTATTAAAGCCGTTATACACTTTAGCTTCCGACTCGCCGCCGCCGATGTATAGGCGGGATTTTATTTACTGGGTTAGTGGACGCTCTCGCTTCTTCTTCTGCTGCTGCTCGGCTTCTTTTTTTTCTTCTTCTTTTTCAGCCTGCCAGCGCTGCAGCGCGTATATACGTGCGTCTTGGAACTTGCCGGAGTTGATTGCATCGAGTTTGCTCGCTGCGCGGCGAAATGGATTCGATTAGAGGATGTCGCGAGCTAGAGGCTTGGGGACCTGCGCGCGCGGCTGGATAGAAAATCCGTTTTCCGTCTGCGGATTCTTGGATTCTTCGGGGTTTTTACAAGGCAGATTTGTGGCTTTTTCCTTTTTTTTGATCGTATTGACGATTGCTAATTTTTTTAAAAGTTTTGTTGAAACGCGAATTTTAATAAAGCTATATTTGTATATATTTCAATAAAAACCCGTAAAACGGCATAGTTGCAAAGTAAAAGTTTTTAATAAACTGTTTAAATTACATTTATCTCCTCCAAAGCTTGTTTTTGAATTTTTAAATCTTTCCAGCCCATCAAAATAAGACGCGAGAATAACGATTTATCCTCATCTCAAAATAAACCCTTCAAATATTTAACAAACCCTGCCCGCAAAATTTCCAGCTATTTAATTATTTCATTTACCTCTGGCGAGCGATTCATCATTCTTCCGATAGCCAGCGAGCTTGCATACACACAGAGAGCGAGCCTTGCGAGCTTGCGCGCAGCGCAAACAGAGCCAGCTCGATCGCAAACCTTTTAAATTTTATTTAAGAGCATCTACGCGGTCGCGCGCGTGGCCGTAAATATTTGATCGGCCGGCTCGATCGGCGAATTTATTTTTCAGGTAATACGACGCGCTTACGTACAGGAGAGCGAATATGTAACGGATGAAATTTTTATCAATCGTAAAATGTCAACCGCTGACGCATTTACGCATTGGTCGTGCCGCAGCGTTCTAAAATTTCAAATTCGCAAAGACAATAAATTGAGGTTACTAATCGAACAAAATAATAAAAAATCTGCCTCTTTCCATCTTCTCGAAGTGCATACATCGAGCCATAACGAAGCAAAATCTCCAAGCTGCAAGCAGCGAAACCAAATACTTCCTCCAGTCGAGCTAGATTCAGCGGCTCCTCCCGAGTACGCGGTCGGTGATTTCTCCGTGGGCATCGGTAAACACACAGAGCGCACACGCACGGAGAACGAAATAATAAGGAAGCAGTGCGCGCACGCGCTCAGAAGATTAAGAAAAGCTCGCTCGGCTGCGCTTGCGTATGCACGGCAAGATGTCGCTAATTTAAAGGCTAGAGCAAGCGAGAGAGGGAGAGAGAGAGAGAGAGAGTACAAAGGGAGCGCCGCCCGAATCCGGCCGCCGCCTCTAATCCGCCTCAATTGCGAGAGAGGAAAGGGTTACGCGCGCGCTCGCGTACACAAGTTAAGGTGGAGCGTGTACACATGAATGGCCAGAGAGCGCGTGCTGCCATTTATCCCAATCATCGGGCCCGTCCTCTTTCTCTTTCGACTTGCGGACAATTGATAAATAAAAAAGTCGCCGACAGTCCGGATACGAGGAGAGAGAGAGAAAGAGGACTGATAGGCCAGAAGGTCGCCGCCTCCCACGCCCAAAGCTTAGGAGGGTATATGCGCGCCAAAGGGGAAGAGTACATGGGAGAGGTGGCGCCCAAGGAATTACGACGGCGGGGAAATACGCGCTTCTTTTTGTTTTTGCTTTTTTATCTCTGGTGGATCTGTGCGCGCTTTGATGCTGGCTGAAGGTACAGGGGATTAGATTGGCGGCTTCTTGGACGAATTGAGATTTTTGGCTGGTTTGATGAGATGAGAAACTTGTGACTTTTCTTAATTTTGTAGAAAATTCTAAAATTTCTAATGTTTTTACCAAAAAAAAGGATAAAACTAATTTATGATTAAGAGAAATAAAACTTCCTGTTCGTGCTTTTAAGAAGATCCAAAAAACTTTATCAATCTAATCACAGCCAAAAAGAAGAGCCAAGTTTTTCCCTCGATACTGTAACGAAATACACCGGGATAATACTTCGAAAATAATCGAAAGCATACATTCTCCTTTATCGCTCTATTTCGGTAAGTTCTCCTTTTCCTCCTGCTTCCGCGGGGAATAAGATGAAATCAATGAGGAAAAGTTCTGTGAATTATGGCACGGAGAAAAAAGTGCGGGTTGAAACCCTTACCTGGATCAGATTTTGGAAAGGGCGGCAAGTTCGTGACTTCATTTGCGTTGGCGAATGGCGCCCACAGGCGCGGGAACATCAACCGCACGTCGCAACCTGTAATAAATAAATTTTATAATGTTTACAAATGATTTCTACAGTTTTATCACTTTAATTTCATTAAGCATTATCGTAACTGATTAACATTTATAAAAATAAAACAGATTTGTTTCATCCATGAAATATGAATTTTTGTTCTCTCTCATTCCCCAATCCCAGAAAGGTGTAAGCGAATGGAGGGTCAATCTGGTAGAGAGCAACGCAACCACTGCCTCTGATGAATTACGTATTCTTGCTACGTAGAAAAGATCTACCCCTCGAAAAGAAGTGCGGCGTCTTCATTAGAAAGAAGAGGGAGCTTGCCTCTATTTATCAGCCCTCTCCGCTCTCCCGCGAGTATTAACTTATTCTACTTTGTGAACTGGTTTTCACGACTTTTTTCCCGCTCGAGGGGATACTTTTCAATTAAAAAAATTTCGATCGTTAATCTTGAATCTCTACCGAGCTGAAGTATTGCTCATTATGGTAAGTGGATCAGGTATTTTATTACAGATGAGTGGTACTTATGTACAACAATTTTTTCATTAATCAAACTGTTAATTTGAAAACTTAGTATAAAGTATTGATGAATTTGTCACTTTCCAAACGATCCCAAACCGCCCACCTCATAAATTCAATTATAGCAATAAAAAAAAGCGTCCTCGAATCATCTTCGATTCCAGGTCAGCCACTCATCTCTTCTCCAAACAAAAAGCCAGCTCGCCCACTCGCGTAACTCCGAATCCCCCCCATTACGTGTCTCTGCGCGCAAAGCAAAGAAAAAAGAATTCGTGGCCAACCGAGAGAAAAACCGCAGCGCGTGTATACACAAGAAAATGAAAAATCCTTAATCCCGGGCAATATAGAGCCGCGGATAATCTGCGCGCGAGGCGGAAGATTAGAGCCGACGCGCCGCAAAGTTATCTCTCTCGCAGCAGGATTATCAGAAATAAATCATGTTTCCCTGATAACGCGCCGTCGATTTTCTCTCTTTCTCGCGCGCTCGCCGCTCTGCATCGGCCGCATTTGATGCCTGTTTGTTGCCGTCGAGTTTATCCTTCGCGTCCTGATCGCTGGCGTGTGTGTGTGTGTATTGTAAATCCATAAATGGTTTATGCCAGCGTGATTTTCTATCGGCCGTTGTGAGAAAATGCGCCGTGTCTTTTTCTCATCAACAAGGGCGAGCTGGATTATTCCGCGGAGAAGGTTAGTTGAAATTTGCGTTCTGCAGATTTGAAATGAAACAATTTAATTTTACTCAAGTTTAGTAATCAAGCTATTTATTACTTCATTGATAGATTGATAAATGTTTAGAACAAAAGCGATTGTTTAGAAAATTTTACGTTTAATTAAAAAATTATATTAACAATTTTTAAGCATATTGTTAATATACTTAGAAATAAAGTAATATTAATTTGTTTTGAAGAACAGTATATACAGCAACTAATTAACCCAAGTAGTTAAATATCTGTCCTGATTTCGCTTGCGCTCGCACTTGGTAATCTCGACGTAATCTCAGATCTTATCCTGCGAATCACATAATCTCTGTAACTCCCTTCCCGAGTCAATATATGTATCGGACTTTATTGCAAACCTTGCGCTCGCCTGTGATAGCCAGATTTTTATTTCCTAGGATACTTAAAAATACGCGAGCGCCTCGAGAAGAGCCGACGCGGCAGCGACCTTATCGATCGGCTCGCTCGCTCGCCGCGAACGCACTTTATTTGTTCGCCGAGGCGAGTACCCGATAAAGTACACTAAATTTAATGTTTTAACAATGCGATTTATGCAGTTCTACGTACTGGCGGTAGAGATTTTTTTTTCCTACACGGTAATGCCCCGATAAAGGGGATAAATGTGGCTCGATTAATAGATTGCTTTATTGAGTAGATTTGTATTTTTGTGATATTAGTTGGAATGAAGCAAATTACTTTTAGAAGAACTCGTAAATAGCAGTATTATTGCTACTTCTATTATAATATATAAATTTAAAAAGAAAATTATTTGTTATTCTTATTACTAACTAAAGCATACAAAAAAATCTTTCAACAATCAATCCCATCTAAAAACCCAGCCAATAAAAAAACGACTTGAACCATAATCACCAACCCCTAAACGAAAAACCCTCCTCGACAATCAAACCAATAGCCCCGCACCTCAACTCACCATCCCCACCCGTCACGAAATTCGTCGATAACTCGTCTTCGCTTTCGTCAAGCGTTCCACCAATAACCTCCAGCTTACACAAAATTACATAGCCTCTCACCCACTCTGGCTCTCTCAGTCATTAGTGCCACCTCGGCGAGCCGCGCGGGACCCAGAGAGATATTATTGCGTTAGCCTATTAGCCCGATTAGCTGGCTCGCGGGGGGCAGCATTAGTATGTAGAGACGTCCTACGCGCGCGGCGGCGGCCGTCTAATGCGTCCGTCTCACCTGTTGCCGGTGTGCCCAGCCACGCACGACATTCGCGCGTTAACACGCGACTATTGTGTGCCCGTAGGTGGATCAGACGCACGCGAATATCGGATAGAGCCTGACCTTATATACGCGGAAATTCCGCTGGATGTGTCTATAGTCGGCCGCCTGGGGTTTTTTAAATGTCGCGGGCTTTTTCGAAGCGCCTGGGTGCGGAAGGATTTTAATTAAAAAAGTCTTTGATAAAGTCGTAGTGCAAAGTCAATAGTCTAAACGAGCAAAATGCCCCCCAATTGCCCCGATCGCTTCCGTTTTCACAAAGCGCCGATGCAGCGCGATCCCGTGTATTAGCCGCGAAAGGCATTAATTACCGACACCCTATATATACACGCATGACGCAGCCACGCAGGTGCGCGGATGCAGCGCCAGCATCCAGGGACTGCACGGGGAATAATAGCAGGGTATGATGGACAGGTTGATGACAGGGAGGTGACAGGCGCCGAACCGTACGCGCGCTGAGCTGCAAAAAGGGCGCGAATTGCATGTCAAGGGGAGGATGCGTGGGTGGGATGTTTTGATGCAGCCCTCGCGTTTGCTGTTTCCTCTTTTCTTTTTTTTCATGAAGCTGCAGCGAGGATTTGGGTTTGACGAATGCGGAGGGTGGTGATGTGAATGGGAGGTGCGTGAAGGTTTAGAGATGATTTCGTTTCTTTGCTGTGGATTTTTGATTGTTGTTCTTTTTTTGATATGTTGAAAGATTAAATTTAGAAATTTCACTCGATAATAATAATAATTCCGCTGTAATTTGCAATGTTTCTTTTAACGAATTTCGGAATTGTTTAGAATTATATTTATATTGTTCTTTTCACTTATATACTGTGTTTACTTATGCTAATTAATATAAGACGTAAAAAGCAGCGTATTTCTGATTTGCATCAGAGACAGAGAAAATTTCGTTAGACTTTCTGATAACACTTGCAACTTTCTCATTATATGGCACGATTATCGATGCATTAATCATTTTTATCTTTGACAAGAGACAGGTCTGAATAATGTCTTTTTTAACTGCTTAAAATCCAGTATATAGTATACTATGCAGTTAGAATTTAACAAATAAGTCAATGCGAATTGCGCGAATACTTAAAAAATTCTTCAAAATGTGTGGATATTTTACAATGGATTATCCACTTTCAACGTCTAAAAATAGTAAGAGCCGAAGATGTTTGAATTATTACATTAGTAACACTTGAAAAAAGTAAGTGCGAGATATTATCTTATAAAGCAATGACTTGTGACGAAAATTGCGTGTACCCTTAATGCATTAACATCATTACAAACTTTATTACGTGTAATATTCCAATGCGGAAGCCGTGATAAACGCGTATTTCGAACTTGTCAGTGTCTGCACCTCGTTAAATTAAGAATATAACGAAATTCAAACGCACTAACCATCACTTAGCTTATATTTAACTGCCAAACGCGGATTTTAAATGCGGAAAATTGCACTGAAAGCAACGCAACCACCTGATTCCTCAATCCCACATCATAATACCCATTCCACGTAATTTACAATCTATAATTCCCGTCTCTAACTCAAACCCAACAATATCTCAACTCAACCACACATGAAACTCTCATGAAAAAGCCAAACCACCCGCTAAGCCAAGCCTCCTTAAAACATGGCGTCTCGAACGTACCTTCCGTATCGACGGGCAGTCTCGTGCTCTCCTGCAGATTCTCATTATTATTAGTCTCCTGCTGTCCCTGCTGAAGCTGCTGTCCAGAGCTCGGCTGCTTCGGCTTGACGACGCGGAAGGCCGAGGCCTCGGCAGCGCCTCGCCGGGAGAAGTCGAGCGGGCCCACCCCCGCCGGCGAGTGCTGCTGCTGCACCTCCATCATCCTGGCTTTTCTTCACCTTTTTTAGTCACTCTACTATGCTTCGGAGTTGCAACAGAGCGGATAGTCAACGATTCTAGGTTAAGGAACTAGAGACACTGGAGTCACTCGTCATCGCGCCATTAATCCGTAATCACTGCGGCAACCTGCCTGCTCGCTTTCTTATGAACGAGAGAGAGAGAGAGAGAGAGAGAAAACAAAAAGTATAACGAACGAACGACGAAACGATGTATGTATATCGGTCGAGGCGCTATCGGTCTGTCAGTGCTCTCGCACGCTGCAGCCAGCGCTCGGCACGACAGTAGTGCGACTACGAGCAGACGACGCGCAGCGCCGACTCCGGAGCCGGGATTTCCAGAGAGCGAGCGAGAGAGAATAAGCCAGAGACAGAGAGAAGAGAGAGAGAGGTAGGCTCCGCCCCGTTGGGGAACGCCCCCTTATAGAGCGGCTCTACTGCTGCTGCTG
>JAPYZA010004505.1:0-13412 GCA_030522685.1 Eupelmus azureus | reverse complement strand
AAAGTTTCAAGTAAATTATGAATGAAATTTAATGTATATACATTAAATTTATGTTCTTTGTACATTAATATTATCGTAAATTTTGTACTGTGGAAATTTTATGTAAATGTTATTAAATTTCATGTACTTTGACATTAAATTTCAGGGTAATGTACATTAAATTTAATGTGAAAGTAAATTAAATTGATTTTAATGTACATTTACATTAATTTTCAAGTACTTATGTACTTGAAAATTATATGAAAATTCATGCAATTTTTAACAGTGTACTATAGCATTTACTTTTAAATTAAGTTTATGAGGAGGTAGTCCTTCTTTTATATTATTTAACATTTCTATCGGATAATTTAAATGAATATCAATATCTGTTTGATCCACATCTTTGTAAGTTGCATAATCAATACTATAATAAGTTATAGTTTCATTGTTCATTAATTGCATTATTTGATTATTTAAACTATTTACTTTTCCGTTATGTGTAGTTAAAATGACATTTTTTGAAAAATAGTAATCAGTATTGATATTTTTATTAATTTCATGACAAATATTATTAGTTTTCCATTTTTCTGGAATTGTAAATTGATTGATTTTTTCTGCTCCTATATCAAATAAAAATATTGAAAATTTTTCATTATTTGATCTTATGTTTGTTTTTAACTTAAAAATATTTAAAAGTGGCCAAAGGAATAAATATTTTACTGTTTCTTCTACTATAGACAAAATATTAATAAATTAATTTTTTTTAATTTTTCACGTAAATTTATGCAGTGTATATTATAATTATAATTTCATTAGTTGCAATTCAGTTAATTATTAATTGATGAATAATAAAATAAAATTTATGCACCCATATGGTTCCTGCATGATTTTCACATGGGTCCCACATGGGTCCCACATGGGATTTTTCAGTAATGACTCTAACTTAGCTATGAGGGAAAATTAATATAGCAAATAACTATAAGTTACATTATACAACTTTTATGATACCAAATAATAATATTATCAAAATATGCCCTGCTGAAAATATACACGTGACAAATCAAGTATTAAAACTCGTATTAAAACATGTGTTAAAATCCGTGTTTTATAGCATGATTTATAACGAATAAAAGCACGTGATTTTTTTCGTGAAAAATTATGTGATTATGTCGAAGCGATTTGGCGCATGATACAACACATAATCATGGGAGGGGGGAAGAGGGGGAGGGCGGTATAGGGGGAGCGGGGTGGGAGAGGGGAAATGAGGAGGGGGCAGTATTTTTCAGAAAAACCACAAAAAACAACACTTCCGATGAGAATTTAACGTTATTTTGAGAGAAAGAAAGAAGAGAATAATGAGGGGAGTGGCGGGCTGAGGGGGGCGGTCTCAATACAATTATACAATATAGGGAGAGTTTTATGATATTTTTCTCGATTTGATGTTGTTTTCTTGATATTTTATGATATTTTTGCTTAATTAATGATCTATCCCTCTTTATCTCCGACTGGCCGTATTTCGAGGTGTTTTATGATACTTTTCCACTTTTTTACGTTATTTTTCAATATTTTTATGATGCTTCCCTTGATTTGAAGTTGTTATCATGATATTCTGAGATATTTTTTACTTAATTAACGAATTATCCCTCTTTATCTCACAAAATTAGCCATTATTTCAGAGGGTATAAGGTTTTTCTTCACTTTGTCACGGTGATTCTACACGCGGTCATCTAATTATTCGTAGTTAATAAAGCGTCGAATGCATGGCTCGAATCCCGGATAAATACAAAGCGCGTCAAGAAATTCAAATAATAATAAGCAGGGCACGAAGCCTCTTGCCTTTACACCGACGCTGAATATCCGCAGGACAACACTAACACACCAAGAAAATAATAACACAGTAATTCGCTTTTTCACTATGTATTAAAATCACAATTAATCATATCAAAGATACGGCGCGGTCGCCATGGAGGCGCCCGTACCCCAGAGAATACAGAATACAACCATGCACAACCGCACAACACGCCTGTGCGTACAACTCGCGTAGAGCACACACGATGCTTTACGTTGCGGAACACAATCCGAACTTCCGCCACGCAACACTCGCGAATACTAAGGCGCCCAGAGCTGCCTCTAGTCGCCGTCGCGAGATCTACTTCCCATCGTGTCACCCGATCAATTTCAGCGGCTCACTGCCTCAATTCAAGTGCGTATGGCAGGCGTTCGCTATTTCACGGCCGTCGTGGGCCTCGCGCCAGGCACACAAGCGAACACAGACACACAAAGACTCATACGTACATACGCTCATGCAGGAGCGTCGCCTCGCGGAAGGTGACAACAATCCTATTTCGGCGTTCGCTTCTGCTTCTGGCGATGTTAACAGCGCTCATGTCTCTGCTGCTGCTTGGCCACACACACATATAAACTCACTCATGATCACACCAAAGACAAAAGAGAATGAGATTAATAAATAATATTTAATTATTTATTACTCTCTTCCTGTTGCCTGTCTCGGTGGAGCTATTGTGACGTTTTACCCGTTACAATGCCCGCTCCTAAACTACAAATCTTTCACCGATTTGCACGTTTATAATCCGAGACAAAGGACAAGATAAAGTTCCCCATCCACATCAGTTGCTGGTCAAAGGTCCACCTGGGGATCGCTTTTTCCTTCGTGAGAGAGCTCCGTTGCCTCCTGACGCCGGCGCTCCTCAGCCCGGGAGGTGGCCAACTCGACGCGCCACGCTTTGAAAGTAGCAGCTCCTCCAGGTGGTGCGTCAAAGAATTCTGGCACGAACTGACAGTTGGCCATCCCTAGCCTTGGTTAGCCTTTCGCGTTTTTTCAAGGCGATCAGAGCTTACTCCAGCGTTGCGGTAGACGGTGTCCCCAGGGCTGGATTACGTGGATGGACTTTAGCGTCCAATCCCCCAAACATGACCTGTAACAACTCTCCAATTCACTCACATAAAAACTTTCAACCCTTCAAATGACACACAACCATACATGACCTCTGGTGATCGGCGCGCACGTACCAGGTTCCTGCGAAAACCACATAAAACCCTGGGTAGTTCTTCGTACCTAGACGCGCTGAGCGGTGGGTTGCTTGAAATCTTGAAGGCCCAACCTGCGATATCCACCTAGCCCATCACCACATTCAACAACGCAAGCCAAACCGTTGCCGTCCACACAAACACACACATACAACGACCGATAACTGGCGCGCACGTTATGAGTCTGTGCGTAAACCATAGCATCCCATGGTGATTTATCGCCCTCAGATGCGAAGCGCGGTCGGTCGTTGGAAATCTCACACGATTTGAGTTTTCCTGCGTTATCCACCTACCGGTTACCACATCCCCCTCGAAAACATGCGAGAAACTCACATGGTTTTAACCTCCTCGGACTTGCTGCTTATCATCGTCCAGGAGGCCGCCCTAGCCGCCCCCTCCTGGACTCTAGGCCTCAACCATTCGACGACGACCAGCAATGTCCGAGTGTTTCTCCGTGCTCAACTACAATAGTCGCGCTGCTGCAGCGACTACTGCTCCGTCGGCACGGAGAAACATGGTTCCGCCGCCCCATGTTTGGCGACAATACTACGAACACGATATTCACTTATCCATATCAAGACACATACACCTTTCATCACCACACACAACTCAATTAAACAACAATCCCCACAAACGTAATCTGCACGTTTGCACAAATCCCGTCAGAGTTCGCCAATACCAAATACGAGACGTTGATGGGCGCTTCCTGACCAAAACTAACATTCACATCACCACATCTCCAAACGTACACTCCACGCGATCTATACCCCAGCGCATGCAGCCACTTAAGCATGTGTTGTGTTGTCCCGCGGATAATCAGTGCCGGCGTAAAGGCACGAGGCTCCGTACCCTGCCTATTGATGAATTTATTGACACGTTGCGTGATAGTTTTTAATATTCTTGTCCGGGTTTGAGCCATGCATGCGGCTCTTTAATAATAAATTAATAATTATTTTAGCCGCGCGGAAATACCACGAGACAAAATGGCGACCGTGACAGGACTGTCTAGGCAGTCCTGAATAAAATTCTAAATTTTGTTCGAACCGGCGCTGAGGCGGGAGTGAAAAGGCAGTGCATTTCTTTTGGTGTGCGAAATTCGAAGCCTAAGAAACAAATTTAGTTGGCACCTTAAGGCTGCCTTCGAAATTTTCAATGGCGAAAATTCGAATTTCGCCAGGCTCGAAAACGCGTGAGTGCGCTGCGACTTTGAAAGTCGGCAGCGGTCACGCGCGCCTATAACTCGTAGCTCAGAAACGTAAACACGAGCTGTTAGACTCAGTGTTAGACTCGTTTCCAGAGCTCGAATTGAATTGAGTTGAGCCGTAAAATATTTATTAAGAATATCTCACGGCGCCGAAAATTCGTTTCGTTCGAGCTTGACGCATCAGCCAGAGGAGCTGCCTCCTTCAGAGCGTGGCGCGTCGAGTTGGCCAATTCCCGGGCTGAGGAGCGCCGGCGTCAAGGGGTAGCGAAGCTGTCTCGCGAAGGGAAAAGCGAACCCCAGGTAGATCTTTGATCAGCAACTGGCGTGGGAGGGGATCTTTGTCTTGGATTATAAACGTGCAAATCGGTGAAAGATTTGCAGTTTAGGAGTGGGCATTGTGACGGCTAAAACGTCACAATGGCTCCACCGAGACAGGCAACAGGAAGAGAGTAATAAATAATTAAATATTATTTATTAATCTCATTCTCTTTTGTCTTTGGGGTGATCATGAGTGAGTTTATATGTGTGTGCGGCCAAGCAGCAGCAGAGACATGAGCGCCGTCACCATCGCCAGAAGCAGAAGCGAACGCCGAAATAGGATTGTTGTCAACTTCCGCGAGGCGACGCTCCTG
Organism: Eupelmus azureus; assembly: GCA_030522685.1. Lineage (NCBI taxonomy): Eukaryota > Metazoa > Arthropoda > Insecta > Hymenoptera > Eupelmidae > Eupelmus > Eupelmus azureus. Next base: position 8,549 of record JAPYZA010004505.1, on the reverse strand, counting down.
CGTGAGCGTGTGTACGTATGAGTCTGTGTGTGTCTGTGTTCGCTTGTGTGCCTGGTGCGAGGCCCACGACGGCCGTGAAATAGTAAACGCCTGCCATGCGTGGCAGTTAAATTAAGGCAGTGAGCCGTTGAAGTTCATCAGGTGACGCGATGGGACGTAGATCTCGCGACGGTGACTAGAGGCAGGTTGTATCCTGTATTCTCTGGGGTACGGGCGCCTCCATGGCGACCACTCCGTATCTTTGATAAAATCTGTGATTTTAATAAATGGTTAAAAGGCGAAATACTGTATTATTATTTTCTTTGTGTGTTAGTGAGTGAATATTTCACTGCTTAGGCAAATTGAATTCGTGCTCTGAAAACGAGCACAACACTAAGTTCAAACAGCTCGTGTTTCCGTTTCCGAGAAGCGAAAGTTAGGCGCACGTGACCGCTGCCGACTTTGAAATTCGCAGAACTCTCACGCATTTTCGCGCCTGTCGAAATTCAAAATTTAGCCGTCGAAAATTTCGAAGGCCGCCTGAAGGCATCAACAAAATTTTCTCGTCAGTTTAAAATTACGCCCCCCAACAAAAATGAATGCACTTTACCTTTCAGCTTCACACTTTTCACGCGCTGCACACTCGCTCCCGCTTCAGCGCCGGTCCGAACAAAATTTAGAATTTTATTCAGGACTGCCTAGACAGCCCTGTCACGGTCGCCACTTGTCATGGTGATTCTACACGCGGTCAACTGATTATTTATTACGAGGGTCGTTCAATAAGTCTTTCGAAAAAGATAGAAAAAATTTTTTTTTTGGGTAGATCTTTTTTTATTTTTCAACATAATTTCCTTTTAGCTCTATACATTTTTGCAAGGGTTTTTCCAAAGTTTTTAAGCCGTCCAAAAAGTAGGATTTTGGAAGATCCTCAAAATAGGCATTTGTTTGGGCGATGAGCTCGTCGTTCGACGTAAAACGTCGTCCGCCAAACCATTTTTTCAAGTTTGGAAATAAGAAAAAGTCACTGGGAGCCAAATCAGGTGAATACGATGGATGTTGTAATAATCCGAACTTTAATTCCATAATTTTGGCCATCGAAACTGCGCAGGTGTGTACCCGTGCATTATTTTGATGAAAGAGAATCTTTTTCTTTTTCAAATGAGGACGTTTTTCCTTGATTTCTTCGCTCAACCGATGCAACAACGATGTATAGTACTCTCCTGTCATCGTATTTCCTTTTTCCAAGTAATCGACGTAGATGATGCCGCGTGCATCCCAAAAAACCGTGGCCATCACCTTGCCTGAAGATTTCGCCGTCTTTGCCTTCTTCGGAGCCCGTTCACCTTTAAAAATCCACTGTTTTAATTGTTCCTTTGTCTCTGGAGTGTAGTAGTGTATCCATGTTTCATCCACAGTTATGTATCGACACAGAAATTCCTCAGAATTGCGACGGAAAGCGCCAAAATAGTCTCAGAGTCGACTACACGATTGCGTTTATTCTCGACTGTGAGCAAACGCGGCACCCATCTTGTCGAGATTTTTTTCACACCCAATTTTTCATGCAAAATTGAAGCGACTATATCTTGCGATATGCCTGTGGCCTCAACTATTTCGCGCACTTTGATTCGTCGATCACTTAAAATCATATCATGGATTTTGTCAATCATTTCAGGGGTAGTTACTTCTACTGGGCGTCCCGAACGATTTTCATCTTTTGTGGATGTACGACCACGTTTAAACTCATTCACGCAATTGTAAATAGTTGCAAATTCAGGAGCAGATGTGCCATGAACTGTATCCAACTCAGCTTTGATTTCTTTAGGTGTTGAGCCTTTTAAATATAGATGTTTAATCACTGCTCGAAACTCACTTTTTTCCATTGTTATCAATAATTGAAAGTTGTTTACTTCAATTGACGATAAAAATAGAACTATGTGATGGATAGAGCTGAAACTTTAACAGCTGTCTAGATAGTAGTGCTGCTTACTAAAAAAAATTTATTTTCGATAGTACGAACGCCATATCTTGAATTTTCTAAGGACTTATTGAACGACCCTCGTAATTATTAAAAACCACATACTTGGCTCGAAGCCCGGACAAAATCTCAGAAATACTAACACGCAGCGCGTCAAGAAATTCAAATAATATAATAGGCAGATCACGGAGCCTCACGTCTTTACACCAATGCTGAATGTCCGTGGGACAACACTACCACACAAAGAAAATAATAACACAGTAGTTCGCTTTTTCACTATTTATTAAAATCACAATTAATCGTATCAAATATACGGCGCGGTCGCCATGGAGGGGCTTGCACCCCAGAGACTACAGAATACAACCGTGCACAACCACACAACACGCCTGTATGCACAACTCACGCAGAGCACAAACAATGTTTTACGTCGAGGAACACAATCCGAACTTCCGCCACGCAACACTCGCGCATACTCAGGCGCCCAGAGCTGCCTCTAGTCGCCGTCGCGAGATCTACTTCGCATCGCGTCACCCGATCAACTTTTACGGCTCACTGCCCCAATTCAACTGCTGCGCAGGATAGGCGTTCGCGCTCTCGCGGCTCTCGTGGGCCTCGCCCCGCACACACAAGCGCACACAGACACATACAGATGCATACGTACACGCTCACGCAGGAGCATCGCCTCGCGGAAATTAATAATGTTTCGTTTCGGCGTTGGCTTCTGCTACTGGAGATGTCGACGGCGCTGGTGTCTCTACTGCTGCTTTTTGGCACACACATACAAACTCACTCACGATCACACCTAAGACAAAAGAGAAAGAGATCAATAAATAATATTTAATTATTTATTACTCTCTTCCTGTTGCCTGTCTCGGTGGAGCTATTGTGACTTTTTACCCATAACAACTTTTATACGTTATCTTCCAACGTTTCAAAGTCATTTCCCTCGATTTCACGTCATTTGTATGACATTTTTCAATTTTTAAGCGTAACTTATCAAAGATTCCCCTTTATCTCCAAAAATAGACGTTATTTTTGAGGGTATTACGTCCTTATTTTATTTTTTCACATTATTTTTCGATATTTTGTAATATTTTTGCTCCGCTTATGAATTATCCCGCTTTATCTTTAATACTAGCCGTTATTTTAAGGGGACAAGCCGTTATACCTCACTCGCACAATACCAATCAATACCAAATCAATACCAGTATTAACAATATAAAATAATTTAGCCAGCATATTTTTCCAACGCAAGTGGAATATACCGTCTTTATCACGATGTTTTACGACTACAGGAAACTAGCGGACGGACAAGGTCTAGACAAATTTCGAACGCGTTTAGTTCTCATGATGCGCACTCGAATTAAGTCAAAGGGGACTACAGAGAAACAACATCGACTCGCGCCCGTCTGCAAAGTGTTGGGACCACGTGGGCCCCCATAAAGTTCGGTGCACTCTTGACCTATCACCTCGGATTTTAATAGCCGGTCATAAAAATTCCGAAAGCCGGTGCCCTAAGACAGCTACGTACGCTGGAAAGTAGGTCGGCGGGAAAGGACAAGATACGGCGTGCTGGAAACTCTAAGCACCGGGAAACGACTGCCAGACGGCCACGTGACTGACCACCATATGCATCAGCGCGCTATGATTCCATTCAATCTGTTTTTCGTATGGTTTACTAGGGCTGAAGGTCCAAATCGAGGAGTTTCTGTCGTCAACTTTGTCCATCGAAGAGATTTTTTTTTCAGAGTCATTTTGCGGGTTCTTTTCTGTTTAGTTATATCTCAACATTATTTGACCGTGCGCTTCGCTCTGAGTTATCGTGTTCAGTTCGGTTCAGGTAAGAATTTCATTTATTAAAAATAATTATTAAATATTGATATATGGGTCTGTTGGAGTAGGTTTTCAAATCACTCAAAGTCCCCGAGCGGACGCTCTCTCTCTCTCTCTCTCTCTCTCTATCTCTCTTTCTCCGAATCACTCCCTCTCTTGACAGGCAGCTCCACGTTAAGGACGTTCTCCGCGGCGTGTATAGCTCCTTATATGCCCTTCATTTTTATAGGCACGCTCTGACCAGGAGCCTACACGACCTAGATGCAACGCGCAAAATTAAGCTCCAAAGGGCCCAAAACGTCTGCGTGCATTTCGTCATCGGAAATGTACCGTTTCGTGCTCATGTTACCCCGTTCCGGTTCGAGATTGGATGGCTCTCTGCAACGCGCCGGCGCGAGAACCTCCTGGCAAACCTAGCCTACTCCATTATTGCGCACGAACGTTCCGACTACCTTGCCCGAAGATTTGTGCATCTAACGGATGACCTGCGCATCCGGCGTTCCGAGCGTAACCCGCCTCAGGTTCTGATCTACGCCACTTCTAGAACTGAGACTCAACGACTATCTTTCAGTGTCACCGCGGCCGAGCTCCTAATCTCGCTCAACATAGTTTGCTTCGCCCCGGCAAACATCGCTACAGTGAAGCGGATCTTGCGTGAAACACTCCTAGCCCGCGATCAGGGCGACTGGGCCGCGCGAGTCCTAAATAAAGGCCTTGCTGTGTGAATGAGTCAAATGTTCTGATTGTACATATTCTATTAATTAATCTATAATCTATAGTTTCTATATTTACTAGTTTAGCGTATGTTATTTACCTTTAAGATATCACTTAGTCAATCATTTCAATGTATCCATACGCCGGTCTAGCTCTGAGAGCTATATTTTACCCCTGCTGTATTTCAAATTTCATTCATCCGTTCATTCCTGCGACTTAATATCTTGTGCACTCTTTGTAAGCTACTTTGTAATTTCATTCACATCAGACGGGGTACTACCTCAAGATGCAAATAAAAACCATCAATCAATCAATCTCTCTCTTTCCTTTGGCCGATTGGGCTATAAGCCCGATATTAGAATGTTAACCCCTTTTGTAGAATCAATTATTACTTGACGGCAACCTGTTTCAGGTGTCGATACGTCCATCCACGAAGGCGAGAGATCTCCGGTATTTCTGTACTGGACTGTGGGCGTCTCAAGTAATAATTCCCCTCATTAACTTTCCTTTCTACAAAAATCGGCCATTCCCTTCCCTTTCTGATGACGAAGGTCTTATTTTGTCGGATGTATTATTTCTACATATATACACATGTATGTATGTGAACGTATATATACAAAAATTTACAAATTATTGATTGACGGCGCCCTGTTCCAGGAGCCGGTAAAACCCTTTGCGAAGGCGAAAGATTAGTAAATCTCTGCACCCGAGAAAAGGCTCATTAATCAATAGTTGGGACTTATTTTTAGTTGATTCACGTAAAGCGACCTTATTCTCCGTTTTACTCTTTCTTTTTATAATTCCGTGACTAGAGTTGAAGATCTAGTTTAATTGTTGATTTGTATCTTCAACAAATCGTTGGTTGACGGCGACCTGTTTCTGGAGCCGGTAAAACTCCTTAGGAAGGCGAGAGATTAATAGATCTCTACACCGGACTAAAGACTCATTTAACCAACAATTTGAGCGCCCATTTACCGCCGTAAAATTAAATCTTTTATGTCATCGGGCGCCGTATAAACATCTTTCTCGAGCCTGACGGCTGACTACAAACACCTGTGGTCGCTGAACGGCAAGCAGCCGGGTCCGCCTCTCTCTCTCTCTCTCTCTCTCTCTCTGCCTCTCTCTCTCTCTTCTTCTCACTCCTCCTCTCACTACACATAGCATTTATCCCTCTCTGTTTCGTTTGAACAGAGCGCAGTTCCCCGCGCGCTTTTAAATAAGCTACGGCCAAATTGTTGCACCCCTGTTTTGGGTTGGATTAATTTCCCTACCCTGGTCGGGACCTAAAAAATCGGTGTATTTAAAAAAAAGTTCTAAAGAAAAAATTTGTAATAAAAATTTTAACACTACTTTATAATAAAAACAACTTGAATATAAAGATGAATTTTTTTTTAAATTCGCAGTAAAAATGTATTAATCAGATACATTTTATATTTTGTTTCAATAATTTTTAAAATGTAAAACTAACTTTTAAATTATCTCATAGAAATTCTTTCATAATCTAATCTTCATTATCAATGATGTTTATATAAGTGATTTATATAATTTATATTAGTTTCTCTTAGGTAATTTTTAATCTAACATATGTATTAACTTATGTATTTATTTTAAAAACATTATTCTTAGATGATTATCTAATAAAAGAATTATGTTATTCATGGAAATTTGTATTTTTATAAAATTAATTAATATCTTCAAACTTCAAAATTCAATTATTTAGTATGTCATAAACGTTTATTTTATGACACATTGATCTAAATAAATTTAAATAAATATTTAAATAAACGTTTTGAAATTAATGAATAACATTTTATATGCAATTATTAAGGGGGTCCGATACTTAATTAAAAATTCAAATTTCGCGCCGAAATTTAGCAGACGAAAAATTAACTATTGCGCTTATAACTGTGGGGACCTGCCGTACCCACAATGGGGGCCTACCTTACCCACACATAGCGAGCGGCGCTACAAGCGCACACATACATATAGACATATGTAAACGCCTAGTCTTTCTCTGACTCCAACCTCTGTCGCCTCGTCGTGGGCGAGGAACATCAAACGTACACGGGTACACTCGTATCCGTGTCCCCACAATTGGTGACCCCGAGTTCCGGAGGTGAGGAGCGGACTTCAGCAGCAACCAGGATGTCGGCATGGCAAGCAGGGGACGCCTTCGCACGCCGCCATCTTTCATCTCAGCCGACTCAGCGCGCGGGCCACGCGCGAGGCCACGCGCACCTGGCTGCCTCAACATCGCTGCGCTCTCACAACCGGCGAACACGTAGCAAAAAGAGGAGAGAGAGAAACGGAGCGGAGAAATAGCAGAGCTTCGCACTGCAACCAACTCCAATTCTGGACGCTTTTACGCGGCGAAGCCTCAGCGTCTACACCGGAGTACATCGATGACAACATGAGGTATAACTTTCTAAGAATGAAACACAAACGTGGTCGCGGCATAAAATCGCGCGTACAAATCGCGCGTCCTAAAATCGCGCGTTCTAAAATCGCGCGTACAATCGCGCGTTCTAAAATCGCGCGTACAATTGCGCATTCTGAAATCGTGCGTACAAATCGCGCGTATCAAAATCGCGCGTCTATGAAATTGCACCACTGGTGCGTAAAAAATCGCACAACTTGTGCGTAAAAACCGCGAGTACCTAAAATTGCGCGTTCCAAAATCGCGCGTCTATGAAAATTGCACCACTGGTGCGTAAAGAAGCCGGCGTTCGCGTAATTTCATAGAAAACTGAAATTAGCAGCTAACATACACGTTTTCTGCGCAGAAAATCTGTCGCAGTTTTATAGTTGGTGCGCTGATCACGCACACAATCAGCTATCGCAGAGGTTCGCCGCCGGGCAAGCCGCCATTTTGTTCAACCACAAAATCGGATTAAAATCTTGCCTCTTTTGTGCGCGACCGAGAATTTGTTCAACTAGCTACAAGAGGCGGCTAGCTTTTCTCAAAGCAAGTAAAAACGAAAATCGAATTCGAAACACGCGAAAAATCGCAGTAATACCGGTCGCGACGAAGATCGCAGCAACATTCAAGAGAAAACCTCGAGATCGTCAACAACAGCAAGAAATTAACCGGCTGCGGAGTGCGAGGGCTCGTCGCTCTTGGTAAAAATAAAATGAATTATTTTAATAATTATTTGCAGCATTGTGCACTCACGACGGGCTCTTTTTCACCCGGCTCATGGGTTTTGTGCGAGCAACGGTCCATGAGACTTATTTGCGAGGCAAACCCATAGAGTCGCTATATAGAGTCGCTGAGGAGATACCCGTCGACTTAAAATCAATTTTGTAGAAAATCCTTTTTGCAACAATAAAACGAAACCAAGAGCGGCGATCTTAGGCTCGTTTAGTAATAAGAATACCAATTCCATTAACATGACACGCCGTCAAACAATTATCGCTACCAGCGCCCTTTTATAATAAAATATCATTTTTACTGTACATATATATATATATATATCATTTATTGTCATATTTTTTATAAAATTTTAACATAAATATACATATACGTATATAAATTTTGCTCGAGGTTCTCGAGCTGCACGAGGCCAAACGCTAAGACCTATTCGGTCCATTGGTGTTGGCGGAGAGCAATGCGAGCACCGAGAGTCCTCTTTTTGCCTTACAATACACAGAGAGACCATCGATCGACTTAATATAATAACAAGCGCGCGGACCAACCGCCCTTCGGTCCTTTTCTTTTTTTACATACCCGTGCACGGAAAGGTAATTCCAGTTCCGGCCGAGAGCTAATTGCTCCAACGTGCTGGAGAAGGGAGAGCCGATCCGCTCACACGTGGATATTGTTATATAGAATAAATTCAGCAGCAAAGCTGCCTGGACCGGGGACGTTCCTCCACCTGCTCGTCAAAATTTACCGCATCATATAATTTTTAATTTAAGTACAGCGACTTCGGCCAAGTAATTGCTCCATGCGTGCAACATTTCCCACCCAAAGAACACGCTCAGTTATAAAAATTCTCATAAAGTATTATGCATGAGCACGTAAAAATCACACAGGGAACGTCGCGGG
>JAPYZA010004504.1:0-13681 GCA_030522685.1 Eupelmus azureus | reverse complement strand
TCTGTCCCTCTGCTTCTCTCTCTACCCTTGCGGCGCTAACTCCTGAGCTTTTTGGGACACGCTGTTGCGCGCCCTGAGACGTCAGATACACATCGTCTAATGTGCAGAGCTTCAGGGTATTGCTGCACACGAAGAGAGGGTTTACATATCCCGTCAGTTCTCTCTCTCTTTCTCTTTCGCTTGCTCCTTCTCCCACCCTCCTTCCCTCTGTCTCTATCAAAGCGAGCGTAACGCAAAGCTAGCCGTATAAAATCACAACGGCGCTGTCGTCTTAATTTCGTTGCCGCGCTCGGCTCCCGTCCCGAGTAGACACCGGAATGGGATTCTGAAAATTATTACCACACCCTAGGTAGTCCTCGCCCCTTATTCTCGGGGATGCAGTCAAGGTGTCCGTGGCGGCACTTCGCAGGGGAAACGCGTCCTTAAATTTTCATATCTGACCTTCCATTTTCGGTTTATACGTCTCCCCCGATAGACTCGGCAGCCACGGCTTCGCGCCGTTAGTTGGGGTAATGCGGTCCTGGCGCGGCTTCCCCGTCACACCCCCGGCCCGACGTCCATTACCGTCAGATTTCGTTAGTTTCGAGTGAAATTGATTTTTGCCCCCTTATTAGCGTTCGGGACTCGCTAATGTCGTCCAAACTGGCTTACGCGTGAAATGGCGACTGAATCGTTTGCGACGGGCCGATAAGAAGTTCTAAGTTCTAAGTATAGGTGAAGGCATCGCATAATATATATAAATCCAAATGAATTCTAGACAAAGTACGAAGATCGAAATATATAAGAACGCATGACTTTTCACGTATTTTTATCCAAATTTACATTCATTATTCATCCAACTTGAATTTTATCTCTCGCACTAACCTCCGCGTCGCAATTCGCGTCCATTTCACGGACACTTTACCGGCGCGCAACATAAATGGATCTTCCGAAAACAATTGAAAACCAACACTCGCCACTCTCCCGTCTCTCGCAATCGCTCACAAATAATCTTCAAGAGCAAGAGAGATGTTTCTCCCGGGCCTGGGTCAACCTTAAATTTTCCCCGCCTGACTCCTTCCATTCCCTCCACTCCGCCTTTCTTCCTCTCTCTGCCCTTGTTCTCGGTTCTGCTCTCGGGCGCCAAAGAGCTGACTTGGACCCTCTCTCTTTCTCCCGCTGGAAAGTGAAACGATTATAAGTTAAAGCGCCGGAGTCCCGGAATCGCCTTAATCGCCGCTCCCATAAAGCGCTACGAATAAATACCAGCAAAGAACCGACAAGGGGGCTAGCTCCGCGCGCGAGAGGGTCGAGAAAGAGAGAGGGGGGTGGGGGGTAAAAATAAGAGGACGGAGGCTGGATTCTCAAGAGCGCGGAAAGTGCCCGTAATTCGGCCTCCTGTTACCGGCAGATAATAACTTCCAATTTTACTTCGCCTTCTGCCGCTCTGCGCCCGGGCGCTGCTGCACCTGCAAAAGTTCCAGCGACAACTTCGTCGATGGGAAGAAGTTTCACTCGAGCTGTCGGAGATCTAGAGCGGGCTTTCTCTTCTCTCGTCGCGATAAATGTACGAATTGCACGGGGCTTCGGGGCTGTAATCGAAAGAACACTTATCGCCGGCGATTAAGAGTGAGACGGGAGCCGGCGAGCGAGCTATGAGAGAAGTAAAATTCTCGTTGCGTGGGTGGGTGGTTTGAATGTGGTGCTGGATCGATGCTCGATACGGAGCTTTGTATGCGCTCGGCTGGATTAGCGAGGAACAGTTGTGGGTTTTGGTGATAGCGAAGGGTGTAGATGAGACGTTGGGATTTTATTACGTTTTTTGTTGTAATAGATTCTTCTAAGTGATGTAATTGTTTTAAATTATCTGCATTTAAAAATTTTCATTTAGTCAAACAATTAGTAACATTTGTTTTTTGATATGAAAAAATATTCAAGCAATTCTTTAGCTATAAATTTTTTAAGTCTTTCGAAACATGTTTAATTCCAATCTACTATGCAGCTATGATACATTATACAATAGATCCGAGTTCGTTAAAATTTGTTTAATTATACAGTTCCCATTAATCAACAAAATAAGAAAGCCTGCTATCTTGGAAATAAATCTGATAAACAACTCATTATCTCAGTTCATCATTATACTTGACTCAATAAACAATCGTTCGAAATAGCAGCAAAGGATCCGTTTCATCGTTGGTTGACTTTTTCTCGGCCTGCATTTAAAGCACACGAAGCTCAGTCCCAGTCATAATAACCAAGTATAAACAAGGTGGAATTATAACTGATATTTTCCGACCACAATTACACGCTTTCAGGCAACCGTAAAAAGAGCAACGAAAGTCAGCGAAAGAAAAACCAAAGAAAGCAAAGGGCGTGGACGGAGAGAAATATACACACAGACGTACGCCTCCGTGCTGGCGAGTACATGTCTCAGAGAGCCGCGGTTATCTTTTGCGCGAAACAAGTAGAACGCGAGAAAACTTTTTTTTGCCGAATACCTCCTCACTTTTATCGCAACAATAAGCTAAGCGTGCTTCGCGGGGAAAATACAGGCTGTGGGTGTAAGATTAAAATTTACGATGAGCGGCTAAAAAATTGCGCCCTCAAAATAGCGCGGAGATAGAGCAGTGGCTGTATTCAATGCAGCGCGCCCCCTTCATCCCTCACTTGCATTAGCTCCGCGGCTCGGGAATTCTAATATGGGCGTAGCTTACCGATGTCAGCAGCATCATAGTCGCGAGCGGTTGTATATAGGCATATAAGCTGCGTACGTTCTGCGGCATCTGAGACGGAGAAAAAATGAACTGTTGGGATGACGTTGCGAAGTGTTTTATCAGAAGTTTTTAGCGTGAGGAAATATCTGTTACTGTGTCTGGTATTTGTTACTTGTTGAGTTTAGTAAGTCAATGATAAAATAAAACATTTGTTTATACAGGGTGTCCCATTTTAAAGAAACCACCCAAAAATTTTCGACAGTTGGTGTTGTAAAAAAAAAATCTTCGGACAAAAGTTGTTCAGGATGATGGGGGTCAAATAATGGTGACCTTGAATTTGACATTGAACTTCATTTTCAAAGTCATTTGAAGCTCAAAGCGATTTTTTTGAATGGTAACCCATATTTTTGACACCTGATTCGAAAAGAGCGGAAAATTTTACGTCCGAAACGGTATTTCTAAATTTTTTTATGACCCCTAGAAGGTCATTTCAAGTCATATTCCAGGAAAATCCGTGTTTTCATGAATATTGGAGGTCAGGGTATTTTTTCCAATGGAAACGCCTATTTTTGACACCGGATTTGGAAAGAGCGGGAAATCGTACATTTAAATCATAGTAGCGCGGGCGAGCGCGAAACTATGATAAGAATGAAGAGTATACGGAAGAGTATACGGCTCGCGAGAGAGAGACGAAAAAAGATTTGCGTAGAGCAAAAGGGGGCGAGCACGAGTTCATGCGCGGATAGAGCAAGAACGACGATGCGCTTACGGATGAAGAAAAGAGACGGAGAGATGCGCTTAACCAATTTGACATTTCAATGACCTTTCAACGTGAAGTGGCTAAGATTATTAGTCCCAACTTTTTCGAATATTTTTTGCACATAAGTAATAAAAAAAAACGAAAAAAACAGTGTTTTATGTCTTTTCGGAATTTGACCTTCATATGACCTTCTAAATATCATTTTAAATGTACGATTTCCCACTCTTTCCGAATCCGGTGTTAAAAATAGGCATTTTCATTGGAAAAAAACAGCCTAACCTCCAATATTCACAAAAATACGGGTTTTTCTGGAAATTAACCTTGAAATGACCTTCTAAGGGTCATAAAAATAATTTAGAAACACTGTTTCGGACGTAAAAATTTCGCTCTTTTCGAATCCGGTGTCTAAAATACGGGTTCCCATTTAAAAAAAACGCTTTGACCTTCAAATGACCTTGAAAATGAGGTTTAGGTCAAATACAAGGTCACCATTATTTGACTCCCATCATCCTGAACAACTTTTGTCTGAACAATTTTTTGTACAACATCAACTGTCGAAAATTTTTGGGTGGTTTCTTTAAAATGGGACACCCTTTATATTTATTATGGAATAGGTAATAATCATACTCTTTACTATAAATTTTGTATACTTTTATCCATATTTTCCAAAAACTTTGGATTATTTTATCCGAATTATACTAGATAAAATACATTAAAATTTATCGAAAATTCTACGTAAATTTTACTACTACTTTAAATTATTGCAAAATTTCATTATCTGAAACTTGTCATTTTTAAATATTTATGAAAATATGTAAATATTTTATTAAATGCTTTTTTACACCGAAAATGTCATATAAAATCTTTGAAAGGTAAAAAGGCATACAAGGTGAGCAAAACAGTAGTTTAAGCAGTATTGAAAATTATTTATAATACCAAAGAGCTTAATGCACTCAAACACATAATAGAAGAGACTTAAATAATATAATTAATCAGAAAATTTATAAATTGAATAATTTGCTAATAAGATCAAAAACCAGTAGACTATCATAAACTAATCCTATAAGCATTATGAAGATAATTAACTTACAAAAAAATAAAATTATCCGGCAGAAATCTACCGCTGTGCGTTGTAAATAAATCATGACAATACAACGTATAGAATCGCCACTGGCCAACATAACACGTAGAGTTGTTTCTGAAGCGGCCAGAGACTCGTCACTTGTGCGGTTAAAGGAAGCAGACAAAAGTGGAACGAGACAGAGAGAAAGAGAAGTCGCGTTAGAAGCGGAAATGAACTTGAGAGCGCAGTTTCCTATCTGCGCTTTCAGATCGCCAAAACATTTTCGCTCGTACTCGCGTCTAGCGACATGAAACCATGTGTGCAACCAGCTGCTGAGGATAATGCACGAACACAGGAAGAGAAAGATAGAGAGAGAGAGAGAGAGAGAGAGAGAGAGAGAGAGAGAGAAGAGAGAGAGGGAGAGCTTTATGGTTCGACGATGCGTTTGCGAACCACAGCGTACAGTGCATCTACCGCGGCAAACTTTTGATCACGCGATGAAGCGCTTGTCCGCGCGCTTCGTTTGTTTAATTTTGCGAATGCTCATGATGCGCGTAATTCACACGAGGATTCCTTTCTGCTTTGTGAGTCGTATTTTCATTTTTTTTCTTTTTTTAAGTAAAAGTCAAAGAGTAAACGGTAACTAGTATAAATTAATAGTTTAGGAAGGTTTTTTGAAACAAAGATAGTTTTTAGAATGAAAATAAAATTATCTATAATTAATTCGTTAGGTACAATAAAAGAATTGGTTAAATGAGGACAAAGTATCCTTACATCTTTTAAACGTTTGGTTTTTATCGTGAATTTTTTAGCCTCTTGAAGATAGAATATTAAAGTCAAAATAAAAATTCTTTAAATATTGCAATAAAAACACTAAAAACATTAACACAGGGTCTAGAGACGAGGAAACTATATATATATTTCACCACCCATATTTCTTTTAGCAAGCAACCACAGATTTTCACAGCGACTTATCAACCGTCGCCCAATGCCAACCCCTCGCCATTAAACCGAGGCCGACTGAAAAGAGGGGTGCAAAAAAAAGATACTCCGTCGACGACGAAGCCAAGAGTTGACAGTCGCGGTGGTTTAAATGCGCCGCAGGAAGAGCCGAGAACAAAAGTAGACGAAGGATGAAAATAAGAAGGTAAAGAGAAGCGAGAAAAAAGCGACTCCGCTGAGATAGAGAAGCGAGGCGAACGCTGAATATATATGCATGAACGACTTCACACGCTGCGAGTCGCGCAAAAATCTTGGGAGCTCTTTACCTTTGTATCTTTGTTCGCGGGATAAACGCGATTATATCATCTAGGAGACAACGCGCGAAAGGAGGAAGCTTAGCTTGAAATTATTCACATCTTTTTCTTCCTTATCTCGTTTTTTCAGGGACGTTTTCTAATTTCGCAGTTACCCTGCGTGCACTTGACGTGTTTTAAAACTGAAGAATCTTTCTGCGTGATTTTCTTTCTAGACCCCGCTTTCGAAGTAAATACATAGATGAAGTTTAAGATTTAAATATTTCAAAACTATCAGATTGTCTGTAAACAATATTATCAGAATATTAATATTATCGGTATATTACAATATTCAAAATACACAAGTTTCACTTACAAAGAAAGATCATGCATTGATAAAAATGTTTAACTTTCTAATCCTAATTTCAGTGCAAACAAAAACGTTATGTCATAGTCTTACGATTGAATAGGTCTCTGGTGCCTAGTAAAGGGTTCTCTCTTCCGATCGAGCTCAGAATCCTGTGATTGAAAATTTCTCGCGTAGCAATTTTCTTGCTTGATTTACGCGTAAGACCACGGTGGAGTCGCACCATTGCCTCGTTATCTCGATGCAGTGCGCGGGTAACTTATGCTCTGGTGAAATCGATAGCAGCACTTCCTGGTGCATCAGAACTCGCCGATACACCGGAGTCCTGTTTTCTGCTCTTTTCCTCTCGTTTGATTACAAACGCATCATAAACAATCTTCAGTTGATGATTCCTACACGTTGAATAACAATAAAAAAAAGTGATTAAGTTGTATAAATTCAAGGATAGAAAAATCTTATTCCTTAATCATCGCTAGAATAGAAAGAATTAATTTTGAAGAAGTAATAAAAGAAGCAATAGTGTATGTCTGCAGTCCGAATCTTGGTGATGTTTGAAGTATACACATTTGCTATTAAATTATACATTGTATGACATGTTTTTCTTGGTGACGTTCATCGTTAAAATAAAAAGTTTAAGTCGGTGGTATTGAATTAAAATAATTATAATAATTGAGTATAAACTTTTAATTTTTTAAAGTTGCAGTATGATAAAGTTCTTTTATCTGGTGTATCAATCACAGACAATTAAAAAATTTTGCTGTATGAATGTGATATGATAAATATTAGATGTCAGTTTACAAAGTAATTAGCGTCTGATTTATTAAAATGTAAATAAAAAGGTTAAGCTAACATAAAGTTGCTAGTAAAATTGAAATTTTGATATTCGCACAACTGTCTTTCTGTTTCCCTCCATTATCGTCTTTACTTGAAAATTATATCAAAATCAACGAATCTCAATAAAAATACTTTTCTTTTAAGACATTGTCGATTAAATAAAATTGTATACATTTTATAAAATTTTTACTATTGATACTTATTGTATCAAACACATTGTTCCGTACACTTCCGAAAATTGATTACCGTCTCAAGTGATTATCACGCTTGAAGTAATATTTTGAATTCCTTGCAATCTACATATACCTATATGAATTTAATGTCAGTAATTAAATCGGCGTCATGCAAAAAAGTCAACTATCTCAGTTTTACGACTGAATAAGCTCTTTGGGGAGAAAAAAGTTATCCATCATCTTCGCATCTTTAGCTTGCATCTTTATCACCTTTTCCGTCTATAAATCTGTATCCGAAACGAGAAACCATTCCTAGTCGCCGTTTCGTCCGTGACCCTTCTACGTTTTATGGATAACAGTCCTTCTCTCTCTCTCTCCCTCTCCCACTCTCTTTTTCTATATTGCCTCGAGAGCTTCTTTCTCATACGAGTGACACGGCTAGAAAAAGAGCTGAAGACGAGAGGGAGAAGAATATCAACGTTTTCTTTTTTACTCCTCGAAAGTTTCATATTTCTTATAGCCCTCTTTCTTTTCTCCACTTTTTCTCTACACACACGTTGTATTTACAAAAGTCAAGTATGTTACCCTGCTTACGAAATTACGTTCAACTAGGTCTTTTTATGCTCCTCTAATTTGTTGTGTTAGTACTTGTGCACAGAATAAAGTTCGATATAGAGTGGAACTAAGCTTATTTATTATTTTGGTAATATAACTAAAAATTATTTATAAAGAACTATATTTTATGTACTGTTAGAACCGAAAAATATGTCAAAGTCGAAATTTTGAGATTCAATTTCACAAACATTATTAATAATTTAATGAATTTAAATATATGATTCTAGAGTTTATGGGTGTATTTATTTCTAACTTAGAAATGTGGCCTATAAACAAACCAAAATATTGTTACGTTGATTAAAATATCTCAGGTGAGATGTCGCGCCAAAACCTCATGTGAATAAAACACTTGTAAAAATACCTAAATTTCAACTTCTACAGTAGTTTGTATATTATATAGCTTATACTATTTCAATAAAATATTATGTATAAAGTTATGTATCAATTTTAATCGAATTTTCGTTTCGAAAATTTTTCTGATAAATGTTGTCTAACTAGGTGAGTATCTGGCTTTTGGATGACAGATTTTGATTAAACTTTCGGATATTGTAAGTACCAAAAGTGAACAAAACCACAGTGTTACGGTCTAACGTTTCGGAAAACTCAAGTTACGATTGTAGTCTTATTTTAAGAAAAGTCTGAAAAAAGCTTATTCTTGAAATGCGAATAATTCAATCTAAAAATACATTTCAAATAACTAATATCAAAGTAGAGAAAGCAAACTTCACGCTCCAGACCGTACGACTGCGGCTTTGTTTTATTTTTCGATACCTAAAAAAATATCCAAAGTTTCATCGAGATCTGTGACTCGAAGGTCATACACTACTCTAGTAAGTTTCAACATGAGAAATCATTAGGTGAAATTTCATACAAAGACTTACAATAAAATGATCACAAAAATTTTTGAAGGAAAATTTGCTTGAAAACCGTAGTAATAATTCTATTCAAATGTCAGCAGTAAAATAATTATAACAGCTTAGTTTGTTTTAAGATCGTCTTTCAACGTACATTTTAATAAATATTAATATTATCAAGAATCAATGTGCAACAACATTTATCCTTCCCGGATATTGATAATATATTTTTGATCCCATTAAAATATAATGAAATTGCTTGATCTAAAAGATTTCACTTAAAGTATTTTAAAATAATCAGATCACGGCGTTAGTCGCACGCTATTGTAACTTCATCCTTCATCCTACAGATTTTTTAACAATGTGGCGTGGCTTTCGATGAAGTACGATAATGCATAGTGATGAACGTTCGCATTGGCCATAAATTAATCGGATTCCAGCGAACAATGCAAAATAGGTTTTTATGATCTAAAAAGTTTTGGTGTCACGTTTTTATTAATTACTTTCTTCATTTTCATATTTTGAAAGAGTTTTACTATATTACAGGATGATTTAAGTCTTCATTCTGTAAGAAAAAATCGTAAAATTCGATATTTTTTATATTTACATTTACACATGCATATAATATGAAACTTTATCTATATTTTTGTCTTAAAGTTTGAGCACTGAATCGAAAACAATAGAAAAACGTAGGAGTCATAACTAAGAGGCAAAACGAAACAGACAAAAAATTAAAGCAAAGAAAAAGGACTTAGTCGTAATTTTTGTCAATGGGTAGGTTTAAAATTTTTATTTGCTCAAGCGAATCCAGAGGACTTGACACTGGTATATTCTAGACTGAGATGCCTTTAAATAAAATATAAACTTTTACGGTGTCCCTGTGCTATACATTCTTAGTTCACGCTACAATAGAAATCAACTTTTTACCCTTTACTTTACTTTCTTGCTTTGTCTATAAAGAAGTTGGAATAAAATAAACATACATTTTTATTTTTTGAAATAAAAAGTCTTTTAGTTTTCATGGTATATTATCATTATACTGTTTCACATTATGAATGTGTGCATTTGAAAACGATTATGTTTATCATTAGAATCAAAAAGAAAAATAGTAAAAATAAAAAGTGTTTTTATCTAATTCAAGACAAAAAATAATTTGTAGAAGCCACATAAGTATTGTACTTTCAAGTTAGAAGTATAGTTTAATGCTCCAAAATACTTGAATATGTTAATTTTTAGTGTTACTTTAAGTAAAATCTTAAAAATAATTTTCATTTAAAATATGAGCTATTATTCACTTCTTTTAGAATTAAAATATATTAATCTGATTTATACTAATATAATGCTAAAAGTTATCAACAAAAATATAATTGACTTTTATACAAATTTGAACTTAACTACTCATTTTTACGATTTATTAGATAATTTTCTTTGCATGTAAACCTACATAGATTTGAACTAAATTGAAATTTTTGTAATCAGAAAATAGCAGATTTCTCTTTATAGTTGTTATTTCTTTTTAGAAACTTAATTCTATATTGTTTCGAACTCGATCCGTTTTAGTTTTTCCTTAAAATAATACTAAATATGTCAGTATCTCAAATATTTTAGAATATTAAACCATGCTATTGTGATTTCCGCCATATTTTAATATCTAATGACACATTCCAGAATTCTGGAAGTGGTTCTGAGTTATTAGTTCAGTTCTTAAGTAAATCGAATAAATCACATTGGGGAATTTTAATTTACATTATGCATAAGCAAATAATAGAGTTTTAATTATCCTTTAACCCAAAATAATAAATACCAAATAAGAATTGCGTCTATTTGATGTTAAAATGAGAAAAAAATGATAGTTTATTGATTGATGAGCTAAATAAATTAAATTCTGCGACAGCGCAAAACTGCGAAAATTTCTGTTAAATTGATTCTTATATACATAAAGCATGAACATGCGGTTTTGGAAGCTACTAAATGTTTCAAGTTCTGGAAAATTGAATTCACGATGAAGTGAGAGTAGTACAGAGGTTCGAGTTATTTACTTTTTGGAGACCAAATGGAATGGACTTTTTATTTGTGTAAAAACTATTAGAGGGGAATTGTTTAAGAGTAGTTGTGTATACACAAATTCAAGAAATTTTCAAGAGTTAATCAATTTAATATTATTGCCTGTTTCCTTTTTTTACTTTTTCGCAAATGGATAATTTTTATTTTTATTTATTTATATTCATGTTATAATTTCTTTCAAAAATATGATCGATTTTATATCTTGTAGGAAAAACTTGGTACATTTTTAAAATAAAAAACTTGTGGCGATGTGTATATAAAATTGAGGATTTATTGTACCGTGAGTTCAGAATAAGAAAGATAAAACTTGAAGGTAATAGTGGGAATATAGGCCCTTTTCAGAAAAAAATTTTATTCCCTCTAAAAAGAGTCGATTTTGCTTTAGGCAAAAGTCCAGAAATATGGTAAAAACAAAAATTCAAAATAAGATAGTCTCGAAGTTATATTATCAAACCTAAAAAGGATTTACAGAATCACAAGTCAAAATTGTAATTTTTTAATCAATCATAATATATTTTGCATTCTAATACAATTGATAAAAATCTAAATTAATTATTAATCTAAATCTAAATTAATAAAATTGATAAATCTAAATTAATTATTAATTTTTTATTGTGAAAATTTTCTGATAGTGATAAAAGTTGTTGAAAAAATACATTATCACGAATGCCAAAAAATGATGTCAAATGTGATATAAAAAATATAAACAACGTTTACACTACTAATAGACACTTACGTATTACCTAGTGCATAAATTAATAATCTTCGAGTTTGGTCAATAAATTATCGGATGTAAATAATTTCATCTAATTAAATTGCATTCAGCTATTATGAATGAACGCTCTTATCTCATTCTTCGCAGAGAAGTGTGTTCGCGCGCACACAAATAATTAATTATGAGCCTCGCGCAAGCGTCCCCAAAACAAGACCTACATTCTCACGCTCGAAAAAATGCTCTCTTTTCACACTAGGCTACCACTACGCCTGTATGTATCTGTGTGTGGCCTTTTTCATTGAAGTGCGCAAGCGGTCTGAAGTATTCATGACACGCGGATTGAAATAACTTGCGACCAGAGCTACAAGAACGTAATGCTGAAAAAAAGTAAAATAAAAAACAGAGAAACAAAGAAAGGTAAGGAAAGAAAAGGTTGAAATAGATGTTAAACTGTTGATTCTTTAGGTAGATGCAAAATTATTTTTTCCAAGTTTCCTGTATATATTACACAAAACAGTACAGGTGAAATTTTTAGTCTGTAAATTCAATAACGCTGTAATATCTAGAAATAGATTCACTAATTTGTATATATCATTTTTACATATCGTGTAAATACAGCCCAGTGTAAATTGAACTAAATCTGCCAATTAGTAATAGTGCGATATATTTTTGATGCTTATATTCTTCTACAAAAAATTCATTTTAATCTTAATTTATGCGGCAATTTGTAGAGACAGATAATTAATTTTTCAATATTTCACTGCTTTATGTGCGCGATTTTCGGTGCTAAATTCTACTGCGACTAAACAGTAATCATTAATAAAGTTATTAATTATCAGTAGTTGCACTAGCGCATAAATTGCGAAAACACAGTTCATCGAATCTTGGGATCTAATTAATAATTGAGATGATTCTTTTTAATGCTTTTTCGAGGTTCTAAGAATATAAAAATCCGGAATCTCTACTGAATATTCCTTAGGCTCTAACGGCCTGTAAGTAGACAACTGAATGTATTTTGTGTTAACAGTGCGCAGCACGATCCTTAACGTTGCTTGGTAGAGTGATAGCTTCCCACAGGTATGCTGGTTGTCATCGACGTAGAATTTGTTATTATGGACGTTTATGTTGGGTACATGTCGAGCAACATGCGAGGTATGCAATGTTTCATATGCAAATGATTCGTTGAGTACAGAACTGAAAATAATAAATATTTTAATTAAATGAATCATTAAAAAATTACGACTCGCAAATAAAAAATTACCTTCAGAATTTCCATCTAAAACGTATTCCAACAATCACAAAAAGAAGAATTAATTCGATCCTCTGCAACGACCAGTAGAGCGCAGACCTCGTAGAGAGACCTCTCAAAATTTTAATTTTTCTCCTACTTCTGGTGCTGTCGATGACACCTCATTCAACGCAAACCGTCAGTACCCTTGAAGGCTGAAATTGCTTCTATGAGAAAACGAAGCAAGAACTTCGTAGAGAGACCCTTGAAAAACTGTCTCCACTTTGGCTGCCGACGACCCACTATCATACCCGAAAACGAAATGAATTTGTTCTCGAAGGCGATGACGCGCTGTCCGAAAAGAATCGCAAGCCTCCATAAGAAAAAAACAAGAAGAAAGAAAAGAAGAGTGACAACAACGATGGTAACAATGACACCGCTACCTGCTTCCTTCGACATAGCAGTCATCGCCGAGTCTGCCACCCCTGAGTCCTCCACCTGAACCGTCATCGTTGACAACGCCACCCATGACTCCTCCACCTAAATCATTGCTATTGCCTCCAATACCTGCTTCACCTGAAATTTTGTAGCCAGAAAAGGCTGTTAAAGAGACACTAAAAGATATCGAGATTATCGAGATCTAGTCGTCATCGTCCGAGATTGACGCGGGACCGGAAGAGCAACTAAAAGATTTTGAAGTCGTTAAGATCGTACGAAGCAACAATAGCTGTGCTCGCTACAATAGCAGTGGTTCAGGTGGAGGACTCTGGAGTGGTTGTGTTGACGATGACAGTTCATGTGGAAGACTCAGGTAGGGGTGGCAGTGTCGACGATGATGGTTCAGATAGAGGGTTCAGGAGTGGCGGTGTCGACGATGATGGCTCAGTCGAAGGATTCGCGGCGGTACAGAAAAGAGAAGAAGAAATTTTGTTAAATGCGCTCGTCTTCAGACAATCCACTGAACTATGAGTGTCAAGTAAAAATCTGTAGCAAAAGTTGTGCCTACATATATTCACCAGTCATCGACGAAAACTTTATTTTCTAGAATTCACTGATTAAATTACTTTGAATGTATACACT